>RJWM01003782.1:0-108828 GCA_004363535.1 Dasyprocta punctata
AGTAGGATGAGATCCCAGGTGTTGATTCTGGGAAGTGTTTCCCGTGCAATCTCATTTTTGTTCATGAACTCTCTGCCTACTCCTATGGCATCGAGGTTTTTACCTACTCTGTCTTCCAGTAAGTTTAGTGTCTCTGTTTTTATATTCAGATCTTTAATCCATTTTGACTTTATTTTAGTGCATGGTGATAGGCATGGATATAGTTTTAGTTTACGGCATACAGAAAGCCAGTTTCTCCAGCACCATTTGTTAAAGAGGTTATCTTTCTTCCAATGTACATATTTGGCCCCTTTGTCAAAGGTGAGGCAATCCCCGACTTGAAACTATACTACAAAGCTACTGCAAGCCTGATTTAAAGCGAGCTGTTCTCCTGGTTTGCTTGTAATAGAAAAGAAGTTGGCTTCCTGGTGTGGTTGGTACAGATTTTGGGTCCAAATTGTAATTTTATATAAGGTCCCAATGTTGTCTGTTCATGTAATCTGTATCTCACAATTGAAGGCAGTTAGAGAAACCATAATCCACTAGAGGTCATGAGGAACTATAGGTTGTTTTTGTTGCTATTGCTACTGTTGTTGTTGTTGTTGTTGTTGGTGGTGGTGGTGGTGGTGGTGTGTGTGTGTGTGTGTGTGTGTTTTGAACACACAATAAGAAAGAGCAGAAAATTAAACTGAAGACATCTTCTAAAGCCAGAGTGGCCTTTATTGTCTTAGGCAAATTACCTAATCACTTTTTATTCCAATTTGCTTGTCAGTGAAAAGGTTTTTTTTTTTTTTTGGTACCAGTAATTGAATTCAAGACCTCACACTTGCCACTGAGCTATAACCCTGACCCTCAAATGGTAATTAATACACCTCTTTCCCATCACCATCATGTCTTTCATGGGGAGCCACCCAAATACTCGGGAGGCTGAGGTAGGAGGAGCGTTGTGAGTTCGAGGCCGGCTAGGTCTACAATGCGAGTGCAAGGCCGGCCTGAGCTACACAGTGCAAACCTGCCTCAAAAACCAGGGCCAGGAGTTTGGCTTAGTGACTTAAGCGCCTGTCTGACAGGTGCGAGGTTGTGAGTTCAATCCCTGGTGCTGCAAAAAAAAAAAAAAAAAAAAAAAAAAAAAAGGAAGTATATCCCTGGGAGTGGTATACAAGGTGTCATTCTCATGTTATCATTATGACCACATCAGCGTCACCATCATCATAGTGGTTAATATACACTGAATGTGAAAAACTGGCATCTTTAAGTGTAGCATCTTAATCTGCTCCATACTCTGGAACAGCAGGTTTCATTTTGAAAAAGTCTGTCCTATACAGGAAATGTAAAAAAAATCGCAAGCAAGAAATTCTTACAGGCTGGTTGTGGGTTTCAACCCCGGCAGCTGTCCAGGGGATTCCTTCACACCTCCTGCTCACACACAGTACATAAGACATTGCATATATATTAGCGGGAACTGGTGAAAAGCATTTCTAGCTTCATGGGTCAGTACACCATAAACTTCAAAGATTTTTTCACCCTTATAACTTAGTAACCACTCCCTGCTTCACTTTTAAAGTACTCTTTGAACCTGACCTTCTTATTTGGGTATCTGGTATTCTTGGAAGGCCCAGGTTATACTTGGAAATGGTACTGTATTAGGCAATGTTGGGATTGATCAATGAATATAGTTAAACTTCTTCTGAATATATTGACTGCTTTACTCCAGTACAGCCAGGTTGAAATATAATTTCTGTACACACACATTACATAGCCCCTACCCTAGGTCCTATCTCAAGACATATCTTACGTATTAGGTGCAAAATATAAGTATGGTTTAAGCATGAAGAAGTCTCTGAAATCTGCTTTTTTTTGTACTGGAGATTGAACTCACAACCTCATGCATGCTAGGCAGGCGCTTAAGCCACTGAGCTAAATCCCTGGCCTCTGAAATCTACTTATTTGACTTGTAAATCTGGGGTCCACACTAAACTATGAGAGGTCTTCCGAAGTTGGTAGCTTTAACTTATACGATCAATTCTTTTAGGTATCTGAGCCTGTACTTGTTAGTCTGCAGTCATTGTTCAGAAAAGGTTTGCCATTTAGAATTTTAATTGACTGTCACAAAAATGTGATTGGCTTATTTAGTTAAATAATTCACATCTATGAATGTTTGCTTTGCCCTTTTTTAGTTCCTGAAAATCTTAAGGAAGAACATGGCAAAGTATATGTTGCCAGCCCTATTTTTAGACCCATAGAAATATCAAGGATGTCTTAGCTGGCCAACATGGTAGGGCACTTTGCAGGCAGCCACACCTGCCCCAACCCGGCTGTATCACATGTGACCTTAGGTAAATTTCCCTCTTCAGACTTTGGTCCCTTTGTATGGAATGATGGAGATTTAAAAATCTACTACAGTTTCTATGAAGTTTAGATGAAGGAGCATTAACCAGGCAAGCGGAATATGTTACAGAGTTGGCATATTATAAATGTTTCTTTTTCTTTTGTCCCCTTTTAGGATATATAGCTAAAAGAAGGAAGTGATCTCTATTGTTTCAAATCCTATTTGAATTACTGTCCAATAGTCTTTTAATTCATCCAGGAGTGGAATTTCTCTTTCTATCCCTTATTCATCTTTGGTCTATGCTTTTCTAAGAGAAAACACAAATAGGCTCAAACCAGACCACCTGTACCTGACAACAGATTCCAGTCCTTTGGCTTTCTAGGGGATTTCTTTCTACAAAATGCACACTAATCTATTTCAATATCTGTCCTCAAGTGTTGACCAGATCCTGTCCTCTTCCCTTCACACCATCTTTGTCCTCTCACACTGAGTCTTGTTGGCTCATGCACCAACTACCCACAAGTCCAATCACCTCCTTTCTGTTCCCAGTGGAGTTAAAGAGGAACAGAAGAGCAAAGTTTGAAAGAACGGAGTTGTCCTTCCATTTAAGACCTATTTTACTGGGCTAGGCTATTGGCGGTTTTCTCAGGTGGTAAAGAAGAGTCATTTTCATAATAGGATGGCTGTAAGTTGAATTCAGTTTTCTGGTTTGACATATTAGAGGCTCTCATTGTCTCTATCTTTAGTGTAGGGATGTGTTTAAAAGCAGTTTGCAGCTGCCATACCTATCAAATTATGTCTCATTTCAAGCCAGGGATGGAAGAACTTAGAGCAAGATGGATGTTGAGTTCTCAAGCGATGTTTCATCTGTGTCAGATCTTAGTAATATCCTAAAGGCAATCCACCTAGTGCCTTACTCTCCTTAATCGTCAGATGTGCATTGTAGAAGAAATTTAATCAACCTATCTCTAGTTCATTGACTGTTAACCCATTAAAATGTTATTTTAAGAATTCATTCCCATTTTTTAATTTTAAAAATCATGTAGAAAAGTGATGGCAAACCTTTTAGAGCTTTCAGTGATACTAACAGCCCACTGAAGCACGTGTGCCATAGGTTTGTCAGCACTGACATAGACTGACTAAATGTCCCGGTAGCTAGAAAATGGATCTGTGCTTGATGACTGGCAAGGAAATCCCTTGTTCCCAGAGCAGGGTATATAGCAGAATAACCCATTTAATTTTACTGTTGATACCTCCCATATACACCTCCATCAACACATGCTTTCAAACACAATAACTGGAAAAGGTGTTTCTTGGTTTGAGCTCATCCTTACAAGGGTCTTATCAGTAAGGGGTAAAATTTTAGCACACTGTAAACAGTAAACAAGTGGCATAATCATAATTAATATTTGAATATATATGCAATGTTCCTGTATATATGACTTTTTTCTTATAAAATATCTTGACCACTACTTCAACTCTTTGTGGTAGTCTGTATTTTTATCCTAATTTTATTCATGGAGGAAGTTGGTATTTAGAGATGGTACCCAATCTTCCCAGGAAGAAATTATCAGAACTCAAATCAAGTCCCCTTTGACTCCAAATCCTGCACTTTTCCATGGTATTAATTGCACGTCTTCAGTTATCGCAGGATGTCCTGGCTCAGGGACATGGAAACGGTATTGAGAATTTTTCTTACAGTGAGAGCGAGCAACTCTAATATGGTCTAGGCTAACAGAACTTCAGAACTAGCATCACACAAATTTGTGACATTTACATTTGGAGTACATTTTCCCTTTTTTGTACTAACTCATTTTCTACTTTGTTGTTTGTTTGCTTTCGTTTTTTCTTTCTTTCTTTTTAGTCATTTTAGGTGCTCAGATAAGCCTTTAAAGATTATGAACTGGGGAAAGAAAGGCAGATTTTTTTCTGTCTTAAAATCCCATTATTTACATGAACCTCTAGGACATTTTCATGTACACTAGATCTGGCTGCCTGATATTCCTGCCCAGGGAAGAAAGAGCAGAAGCCCTACAAAGCAGTAGATATCTGTACAATCTAAGAAACTTCATGAAATCAAATTTAAAAAAAAAAAAAGCAAACTTTCAGGGGAACCATGGTTTTGCTCATCACCATTTGCTAGACAGTGGGAGCAAGCATTTATTTCTCTCTTTAGTGCTAGTTACATAAAACAGTAGACTTTGTTTTGACATATTTGTTTCTGCATATAACATACTTTGACCATTTTCAAGCTCATCATGCCCTCTCACCTTTCTCCCACTGATGATCTTCTTCTTTGTTTTTCTTCTACTTTCATGACTTTTTTGAAAAAATTTTACATATGAAGAAAACATACAATATTTGACTTTCTGAATCTGGCTTATTTTGCTTAACATTTTCCTGCAAATAATATGGTTTTGTTCAATATGGCTGAATAATCCTCTGTTACATATATATATGCTATATTTTCTTTATTCATTCATCTACTGGCCAGCATCCAAGCTGTTTCTATAGTTTAGTTTCTATGAATGGTGATGCAATAAACATTGATGGGTATGCAAACATCTCTGTAGTGTGCTGACTTTAATTCTTTCAGGAATATACAAAGGAATGGTATAGCTGAACCAAGTGGTAACTTTCTTTTTCATCTTTTGATGAAGTGAGCACTTATTTATGGCTGCTTGTTTGTTTCATAACAGTAACAGGCTCTTCATGTCAGTCCCTCAAAATAAAAGTGTAGTCTGAGTCAAGCATGGTGGTGCACACCTGTATTCCCAGCACTTGGGAGGCTGAGGCAGGAAAATTGTGAGTTTCATGCTTACATAGCAACACTCTGTCTAAAAAGAAAAAGAAAAAAAAATGATATGGAGAGGAAGAGGGAGGGAAGTCAGAGAGAGACAGAGACTGGAGAATTTTCACCCCAAATAGGGAGCAGATTGTATAGATTACAATAGCAAAGAAGTCAACTGAGTAGAGTCGAGTCTAGAGGATAAGATTCACGGTCCACCTTTCCTTCCTTAACCCAAGGACTCTCCTGAGTTGACCAGGCTCATTTGGAGTCCTTTAGATTTAGGCTGGAAGAGAATCAAACAGTTGGAGAAAGGAGTGAGGGAAAAAGACGTTGCACCTAAAATAAGCTCCCTTCTTTGCTGTTATGCTCGGTGTCAGATCTGATATAAAGGAGTTTCACAGACCTAAAACACAAATAAAAAGTAAAACAGAAACTACAAACCTTCTAAAAAGGAGGCTGCTATTCAGATTTGGGTAAATGACTTGGCATTGAGAGAAACATGAAAAGCTGATGAGTAAGACTCCTGAAAACCAGGAGTGGCAAATGCCAGGGTTTTGGTGTGGTTTGGTTTAGTTTTAGACAGGATGTAAACAAAATTTTTATGGTGAAGGAATTTGGCGGTGAATTGGTCAATGAGCCAGGACCTAGTCTGGACTAAGGGAAGGATTAGAGTTCAGGGATATGATTTGGTATAAAGTGGGTTAGCTATGTGATGGGAAACTTCAGAAAGGAGACAATCAGACCCACCAGTGGAAATCGTCTCATTGAGGTTTGTGTGTATTCCCAGATTCTTCGGTGGTACGGCTGGCCTAATTACAACAGCTGTTGAAAGGAGGACCCCGGAACATCTTGCAAATTCGCATCTAAGTGATAGTTTTCCCAATCTTAAAGCACATGTTAACACAGCTTATATCCTTACCCTGAGTTATAAAGTGGTAAACTGAAAGCAGCTTGGCTCATTTATTCACTTTGTTTTGTTTTTGAATTTTGATTTTTTTTTTTTGACAAGCAATCACTGAATACATATCTTACACCAGGTGTCATGCTAGGAGCTGGGGACATTCACACAGGAACAAATGGCCTTTGCTCTTTGAGAAAGAAACAGCCATGTATTTGGACAGTGATTAAATACTGTCACAAGTGGTAGAAGAAATAGCAGGGTACTTTTAAAATAGATAATAGTAGCATGAAAACACCTTGCTGATCTAGAAAGGGGAATGATTCTTTATTCCCAAAACAGAAAATAAGATGCATTTTAGGAACATTTAGTAAATATTTGATAACAATATATCTTTTTAAAGATTAATTTCTTATAGAAGTATGATACAGTTACAGTAAGTTTTACAAATCTTAGTCTTCAGCTAAACTTTCCTGTGAACACAGATGAGTCATCACCTTTCTGATAGAAATAACGAATATTTCCTTACCCAGAAGTCTCCTTCACACTCTCAGTCAATGTCCTCCCCTCGGATGAAGCCACCATTTTGAATTCTGTCACCTGAGGTCAATTCTGACAGATCTGAATGTCACAGAAATGGGATTTTACAGTGTGTACTCTTCATGGCTGTTTTCCTCCACTCATCATCAACTCAATAAGATTGATTCAGACTATGTAAATGTCTATATATTAAAATGAGATAGCTGTGGAAGTTGTTCCTGGATTTTAGGATATCCTTGAAGAAACCTAATTGACTGAGGAAAGGGAAACAGATGGTGGAGTGGAAAAAACAAAAGTTTAGATTTCATGATGGTGGATTTCAGCTTTGGAGAGGCTACTTGTTAGTTGTGGATCTTAAGAACATCACTCTGAACTTTGTCTTCTCTGCAAAATAAAGATACCATCATACCAACTTTCAAGAGTTGTTAATTTATGTGAAAAAATACTTTGAAACTATAAAATCCATTGTAAATAGCTTCTTAATCTATTATCAGCTTTTTTATTTTGAAGCGAACAAAGCCAAACAAAATAAAACAGAGTAGAGTCAACCAAAACAAAACAATGAACATGGTACCTGACTTCAAAAAAGATAAAAGGAAATCAATAATGGCTACCATAATGCCTCTTGTTATCTTCAAAATAACTGCCCAGGCATAATAAAATCAAACAAAATAGTACAGAATAAAACCAATAAAAGCAAAACAATGGAAGCAATACAGGACTTTAAAACAATAGTAAAGCAACGTTGGTTACCATAATGTCTCTTGTTATCTTCTAAGTAGTTGCCTGTATCATCAGACATAATACAATCAAACAAATCAAAATAGAATAAAATCAGCAATACAGGACCTCAAAACAAGGTAATAGGAAATCAATAATGGCTATCATAATATATTTTGTTATCTTTGAAATAACTATCCATGCCATCAAATATAATAAAATTAGATAAACCAAAACAGAATAAAACCAAACTAAACAGAACAATGAAAACAATATGGGATTCAAGTCACAATAATAGATTAACAATGGTCACTGCCTTCCCTTTTAGACATTTCCTCCCTTTCACAATATGTATTATCTATACTGGATCCCACTAAATCCTTCAGTTTTTTTTTTTTTAACAGGTACTGGGGATCAAACTCACAGCCTTGCCTGCCAAGCAGGCACTTAAGCCATTGAGCCAAACTCCTGGCTCTATTTTTTTTGAGGCAAGGTCACACTATGTAGTTCAGGCCAGCCTTGCTCATGTTGTAGCCCAAGCTGGCCTCAAACTCACAATGCTCCACTTAACTCAGCCTCCTGAGTGCTGGGATTAAAGGCGTGTGCCACCACACCTAGCTCCTTTAGTTTTTTATACTAGGGAGACAACACAATGTTCACCCATGTGACTCTGAATTATTTCATTCATGTGCATGATCTCAAGTTGTATCCATTTACCTACAAGAGCCTCAAGGTTATCTTTCCTTATAGCTGAGTAGCTTTCCATTGTATAAAAATGCCATGTCTTTCTTATCCACTCTGCAGCTAGTGGGCAAGTTACCCCCACTTCTTTCTAGTTTTCCCTGTCACGTAGAGCATTGTTCTCTCTCCTTTGATTTTCAGTCTATGAACCCCCTTTGAAGTTAAGTGTGTTTCTTCTATAAAACAATGGTAGATTCTGTCTCCTGATCCACTCTGCTGGTGTTTCTTTTTATTGGTGAATTGAGGCCATCTACATTAATAGTTACGGCCAACATGCGCTGCCTCATCTCTGCCATGCTATTTTCCTGCCATTGGCTGCCTACTTTTCCTCTCCATTCAATTGCCTACCCTGCTTGGTGATACCCCTCTACCAGTGTTTCTGGAGCTGTCTTTTTTTTTTTTTTTTAATCTCTCTCTAGAATGTCCTTCAGTATTCTTTGGTGGTCATGAATTCCTCCAGTTGTTCTTTGTCATGGAAGTATCTTGTTTCTCTGTTAATTTTGAAAGATAGTTTTGCAGGATACATCAATCTGGGCTGGAAGTTGTTTTCTTTCAGGACTTGAAATACGTCACTCCAAGCTCTTTTTGACTTGATAGCTTGTGTTGAGAAGTCTGTTTGACTCTGATGGGTTTTCCTTTATAGGTGATCTGTTTCTTTTCTCCAACAACTTTTAATATTCTGTTCTTGTGTTGAATTTCTGGGATCTTGATTATTATATGCCTGGGTGTAGATTTATTTTGGTTATGGCTAGCTGGAGTTCTGTATGCGTCACTTATCTCAATGTCACTTCCTTTTGCCTTGCTTGGGAAGTTTTCTGATATTATTTCTGTAAATAGACTCTTAATGTATTTTGTTTTGACCCCTGCTTTTTAACTCACACCTTTTATTCTTTTTTTTAACAAAGGGAAAACAAGAAATCAAAACATAACAGTTTCACCGCAACCAACACATCAGCAACAATCATCAGCATATTGGATATTCCTGAAAATTATTTAAGACAAAAAAATACAGACATGAAACATTATCTAACTAATTGTTAACACAATTGTTTTCAAATGAACAATTCACATTAAAAATAAAATCTGAAGGTGACCCTGAAAAAATTACATTTTACTCAAAATTCTTTTTCTCTGACTGTCACGACTAATTTTTATATACATAGATTTTATTTCAGATGAGATGATACTCTACCCAGAGGATCCCAAGAACTCCACACCTGTCTTTTTGTAACAGCAATGTATTGAGGTCTCCCAATACAGTTGTATTAAGGCTTACTTGGTTTTTCATTTTGATTAATAATTGTTTTATATAACTGAGTGGACTAGTATTCGTTGCATTATTATCTCTTCCTCTTAGATTGTTCCCTTGCTAATATATAATGACTTTCTTTGTCTCTCTTAATCAGTATTGGCTTAAAATTAACTTTATCTGCAAATAGAATAGCTACCCCTGCTTTTTTCTGGACTCCTGTTGCATGGAGTACTGTTTTCCATCCTTTAACTTTCAGTCTGTGAGTATCTTTTTGAATTAAACGTGTTTCTTGTATACAGCATATTGTTAGATCTTGCTTCTTGATCCATTCTGCCAGTCTATGTCTTTTGACTAATGAATTAAAACCATTAACATTGATGGTTAAAACCGATGCACATTGGCATATCTTTATCATGTTGTTTTCTTTTTTCCTGGTGGATTCCTTCTATTAGGGTTCATGGAGCTGTAGTACTTACCATCCCTTTCTAAAATGTCCTTCAAAATATTTTGGAGTGCTGGCTTAGTGGTCATGAATTTCCTCAACTGTTCCTTGTCATGAAAGTATTTTGTTTCTCCCTCTATTTTGAAAGATAGTTTTGTGGGATACATCAGTCTGGGTTGAAATTTGTTTTCTTTTAGAACTTGGAGTACTTCACTCCCAGCTCTCCTTGACTTGAGAGTTTGTGCTGAGAAGTCCACTGTAATTCTCATGGGCTTTCCTTTCTAGGTGATTTGTTTCTTTTCCCTAACAGCTTTTAAAATTTTATTCTTGTGTTGAATTTCTGGAATCTTGACTATGATATGCCTGGAAGTAGATTTCTTTTTATCATTGCTAATTGGAGTTCTATATGCCTCACTTATTTGTATGTAAAATTCTTTTCTCTACCAGGAAAATTTTCTGACATGATATCTGTAAGGATGTTTTTAATGTCATTTGTAGTATCTCCTGCTTGTTCACTGACTCCAATTAATCTTAAGTTATTTTTCTATGTCTCATCAAGCAACTGCTGGATTAATATCTCATGATCCCTTGCTAGTTTTGAAGAATCTTTCTTTTCCTGGTCACTAACTATGACCCTGTCTTAAATATCTGAGATCCTGTCCTCACATTGGCTTAATCTGCTTTGAATACTTTCAACAGAGTTTCTAACCTCCTGGATATCTACTTGAATCTGCTTTATGGAATCCATTTGCTTACTATGTTGTCCTTCCATAATTTGCTTAAGCTTGTTTATTTTTTGTCTGTATCTACCCTAACATCACTAAGCATGGTGTATATTTTGGTAATCTCTGTGGTTATTTGACAGATTATTTCTGATTTCATTTTTGCCAAAGCCTCATTCAACTGCTTTGTTACCACTTCTAAGAAACCTTGTAGGGGGCTTTCAGATTTTCCAGCCTCATTGCCCCCTGGGTTTGCTTTTGGTGAAATAAGTGTCTGGGGTTGTGACCTGTTTAGGTGTCTTCTCATTTCTTTTCTTTTTTAGTTTAATTCCTAAAGTGATACCTGGTAGTTGCCTGCAGTGGGTTAGTTTAATGGTGGTATTAAGGACTTCCAGGTGATGAGCACTTCCCGGAGATATCTTCCAGGTGTAACAGGTTCCTGGGCTCCGAGTCCATTGGAAAATCCCACCTCCTCAGTTTGTCAGGGATGAGAAACCACTCCTTGCCTAGCCCAGTTCCTAGTTTCTTGGCACCACACCCCAGCACTCTCTGTGACCCCCTGTCAATCACAGTCCTGGACCAGCAAGGCCAACAGCTATCCAGTTCAATCAGTCAGTTCTGGCTGCAGTGGGACCCACAGCACCAAACACAGCCAACAAAACAGTAAATTGATCCAACCCCTGATTTACAACCCTCAACCATATAAACTGATTTTATATTCATACAACAGGATGCAAAACAATCATATACAATACTTAGGTTCACAAAATGTCAATTCTTTCCCCAAAGGTGAGGACCCAAAATGAATTTAAGAAAGGGCAGAAACCACACTCACACCAAAAAAAAAAAAAAGAGTCCACTTCTGGGGTTCTCTCTGGATTCACTGGTAAACAGCCTGTGGAGACAGCAACCCAAATAGTGGCACTGTATCTCCACAAGCCAGCAACTGTTCATGGACAGAGTAGTAGACAACCTTAGCTGGCCTACCCTGAGAGCAGCCTCCTTGGGCTCCCAGCCATCCAGGCAGTCTCTGGGGGTCTGTGCCCAGCTAGGAACTGCTGGAGGAAGCCAGCAACAGTTTTAGCACCAGGCATATCTGGCCTGACTCAGGAATGGCTTCTGGCAAATTGCTCTCCTACAGGAGGACCAAGCCCTCTGCACTCACTGCCAGCCAGCACAGTCCTCTGCGCCCACTGCTCTCCTCCACTGAGGAACAATTCCGCAGAGGTCCCGGGGTCGCCGGCTACTGCCAACACCATGACCATGTACCTCTGGGCTCCAACAGCTCTCCTCGCACAGTGAGACCAGCTCCGGGCAAAGGCTCTGCCAGCTACCACCTTCTTCTTAACTGAATTTTTTCTTTTTGCTCTATCTGTGGGGTTCGATTCAGACTTCAGGCTCTTCCTGGGTCCAAGGAACCCATCTCCCTCCTTTTTGTCTTCCTCAAGATGGTGTGTTCCCACATCTAGACGGTGTCTCTCAGAGAGGCTGTTTTCCCTGCATCCTACTACTCTGCCATTTTCCTACAAGTCTTTATTCTTTAGTTATGTTTCCAGGTTGTCTTGCAGCCATTGAATTGTTACTTCCAGGTTCCTTGTTATTTTTAAGAGATCTTTCCTTTCATGATCACAAGCTGCAAACCTGTCTTCAAGATCTGAAAGCCTATCTTCAGTTTCTTTCAAGTGGTTTGCCAGTTTTCAATGTATTTTTAAATTTCTTGGATATCTCTTTGAATCTGTTTCATGTGTTCTAAATCTTTTTTGTATTATTCATTCAAGGTTTCCCTCATTTTCCTATGCTCCTCCACTTCTTTAATCTAGGTCTTCTTTAGAGATGTTAAGCAATTCTTTTATTATGTTTTTCATTTCTTCTTTTGCCTGAGTTAGTATTTCTGTTCTAATTTCTTTTATAACCTCATGAAGTTGTTTATTTACTTCAATTACCATTACTTCAGAAACTTCAGGTGTGCAACTCCCGATCTTTTTTGGGTTTGCATCTCCTGGACTTGCTCTGCTTGGATTGGAGGCCAGAGACTGCCTTTTGCTTCTTCATCTTGACATATTCCTGGGTTCTTTTGGACAAGTGGGTACTGGGATCCCAGGTACTTCCCACATTGGCTACAATTTCTCTGAAGTGAGACTGTTTAGTTCTTCTAGACAGTGCTGGCTATGGGTATCTGATGGTGGCCATTGGGTGTGCAGGTGCTGGACTGTCTGCTGCTTTTCCCAGCCTGCATTGGCTCCCAGATGACTGATGGAGTGCAAGCAGGTATGGGGCTGGCTGACACCTGCAGATCTGGGCTGATCACCAGCAGGATCCTGCACTACCACCCCTGGAGTGTATACGGAGGTGGGGCCAGCCACCACCTCCAGACTGAGCTGGCTACCTACAGGGAAACTCTACAATGGTCGCTAGGATGTGCGCACGAACAGGGCTCAGTCCAATCAGTTTCCACAGGTCTGCACCCAGCTAAAAGGTGCTGGAGGAAGCCAGCAACAGTTTTGGTTCTGGGCTTATCTGGCCTGACTCCAAAATGGCTCCTGGCCAATCGATCTCTCCCACAGGAGGACTGAGTCCTCTGCACTCATGCTAGCCAATGCAATCTTCCAGGTCTGGTGCTCCCCTCACTGCTGCTCCCCTCCAATGCTGTCTTTCTTTGCAGTGGCCTCCAGGGTTGCCAGCTGCCATGTCACCTTGGTCGTGTGTCCCCAGGTTCCAACAGCTCCTCTCACAGTGGGTCTGACTCCAGGTGAGGGCACCACCAGCTACCACCTTCTTCTATTAAATTTTTCTTTTTTACTCTTTCTATGGGCTTAAATTTTCACTTTAGATTCTTCTAGTGGGTCTTCCTGGGTCCAGGGGACCTACTTCCTTCCTTCTTGTCTTTCCCACAGTGCTATATTCCAGCATCTGGACTGTATCTCTCAGAGAGGCTGTTTACTCTGCTGCTTACTGTTCCGCCATCTTCCCAGAAGCCTCCACATCTGTTTTTTTTTTTTTGTCATTTTGATAATAACCATCCTAATAAGCATGAGGTTTTAATTTACATTTCCATGATGATTACTGATACTAAATATTGTTAGATCTGAAGGAAGGGCTGCATTATAATACCATAATAGAGGGTACTTCAATACTTCAGTTCTAATGATGGTTTATCATATAGGCAGAAAATCAGAAAGGAATTATTAGTTTATTGTCTATGCACAAGTCATTGTGTATGTATATTTATAAATGGCTAAATGGATGTAAAAGACTATTTTCTATTATGCATTTTATAAGCATGTTCTTAGCAGTAAGTTGGGTTTTATTACTCAAACACAATTCAATTAATATTCAACAATTGCCTAGTTAAATTTAAAATTTTATTCTACCTGCATGTAATCTGAAGCTAAAACATGAGCTGGTTTTCTAAGTCTTGGGCTCTCATTGCCAAATCAAACAATACTTAGAATTTACCAGACTAGCTAACACCTGTAATAATGTGCATTAAAAAATAACCTACCTCAAGCATCTATTTCCTTCTGTTACAAGTCTTGCATTGTAAAACAGCAAAAGCAAACATTCCACAGAAGGAAGGAAAGGTTTTAGATTTCTTTTTAGTTTTCTTTCTCCCTTTCAATTTGCAGTTTGTGACCACAAAGAGAAAATGCAGAGATGAATGTCTTCTGAAATAAGAAGTGATGGGAGATGGCTAAGGCTGAAAAGTTTCAATTCCAATCAAGTTAAAGTGAAATTTTGAGGCTGACTTTTTAATTTCTTGAGTTAATTGGTAAATACCTGACTTGCTCTTCAGCACGACTACAAGTTTGATATTAGAAAGCAGATTAATTCAAATTCTTCACCAACTGTTGTAAATTTCCTTCCTGGTGGAAAAGAGGGGGAATTCATTTTCTCAGTGGCTGCATTGCTAGTCATCATCTGGAGTGCTCTGTCTATTAACATGAAACCAGAAACATTGGTGGGAGGAGACATTAACCAATCCACTACCAGGCTGTAAGTAATACCACATCCTCCACCTGGCACCATTAATAATCCTATTCAATGAACCCTTTATTATTAATATTGCTGGCATAAAAAATGACCCCACAGTTACAGGTGTAACTTAATGAGGCCCATGTTGTGGCCAGATGTCTTACAAGGCCAACTCCACTGCCACAGTACACATCTTTGTGCACGTTTCATAAAAAGAAACATCTGAAAGCATTCATTTCAAGAGCATATTCATCACGTAGCATGGTCAGTTTGGGAGTGACGCTCTTCTACTTAAGTTTAAACAGATGGGAAAAAACCTGGGAATTATATTCAGCGTACCTTTTTTGAAGGTAATTATCTGATTTAAACTGCCAAATACATTTTCTTCTTTTTATTCCCTTCCTGAAATGCTGAGGAACTGGCTGTGCAGCCACAGCCTAGAGTTAGGAGCGATGCCTGCCATTCCCCTGGTCTCCACCTGCTGCCTGCAGATACTGAGCCCTGTGGCTGAATTTCTTTCCTGTTTTCTGCCTTTTCTAATACCTAGACTGGATTCTCATCCAATCTCAAGTGACCATTCTGAAGTTGAAATAAATAAGAAGAATAACACCTAATTCTGATTTTGTCGATTTCTTGATCTCAGCTTTTCAGATTGGATCTTTCAGAGGAAATAAAGTAGCAAATGAGTATAGATGTTTTACACTCATTCGACACCTTCCTCCTTGGAGATAAACCTGCTTGCTGCTGTCAGCCAACAGCATGGACATCCTGTGTTAATAGTGGCAGCAAGTATCACATCTAGGATTCAGATTAGTTTAATCTCCAGCTCACATTAACCTTTTTGCAGAGGGCTTAAGGTTGGTGCAGGTAGTGGCTTAGGTGGAGATACTATGAGGGAAAATAGATAGACCATAAGCTAGTCCTCTAAAAATTATTTTATAATTCTTTACCATGACAGGAAAAGAGCTGAAGAAAAATATACAGAAGGCAAGAACAAGACCAAACACACAAAAGCCCTCCAGAGACTATCACAAAGGGTCTAGGCAGGCTTTTAATTTAGTGCTTCTCCAAAGTCAAGTTCCCTAAACCTTTTCATAAAAAAAAGAAGAGTATGACATTACATGAAGGGAAGGACAGAGGATAAGATAGTGTGTGAGTGAATCAAAGATATTCATTCCCAAAAAAATTCAGCTTTGGCCCCGAACTCATATATCTCTCTTGCTCAATAAAAGCCCAGAGTTTAAGATTACCCAGTAGCCACTGATTGTTACTTAAACTCCATGTGGTTAGTCTCAAGCCTGTCTTAAGACGAAGTTTCTGCTTCCCAAGTGGCTTGTCAGAAAATGTTTCCCTTGCACATACATGTAAGAATCTCCCATAGAAATTTAAGAAACACAATTAACCCCATCTCACTACATTTCTGGTGTCATCAAAATATCTGTAGGGACAGTCTACTGTCATAGGAATATCCCCAAGACTGTCCTAATGCATTTACCAATGGGTGTACCATGTTCCCAGTTTGGTGGTCTACACTTCAAGCCAACTGTATGCTAGGCATAATGGGAGAGCAATAAGGAGATGAGCAGCGCTAGCTTTCTCATTCAGCGATTGCCCCGGAATTAGATCTCCTTTTCCAAATGCTCAGAACTGCTCTGTATGCCAAGGAAAGCACAGTTTGATTTCTCTTTCCCTTTTTTGTTGTCTGTTAGAACATTTATTAATCTCTCTCCTCTTCTCCTTTCTCTTACATCCTCTTCCTCTTATTCCTACCTCTGTTCATTTTTCTTTCTCCGTAGACAAACTTTCCCTTTTCCCAGAGTTCACATGGCAGAAGTACATGACTTCTGGTTACACTTCTAAAGTTTCCATATAACTACCTCAGGCATCTAGGGAGAGAACAATCTCTCTTTGTTGGCTTTAGTTCTAAAATTCCTCCAGGAAGGATTCTAGACCCTTCTCACCAATCCTTCTACCCCTGAAGGAAAATGTTTTGGATGATTGCCTAGAAATCAACTGGTAATTATGGTCAAACTCCAAGTAGCAGAGCCTTGGGTAATTGTGAAGAAACAGGAGATTAAAATTAGATTGTGCATGTTCTGAGAGTGGTCACAACGTTTGACTATCCTGCTCACAACAAAGTGCTGCTTCTAAAAGAAAAATCTGCCTGAGTCAGAGGTAGATTGAATGATTGCAGCAGAGGGAAACTGGAGCCATGGAAACCAATTTAAAGGACATTACTTATCTACAAGAATGTTCACCACAGAATTATTTATAATAGTGAAAAGATTAGCAAATATAAAAATGTCTCACAATCAGGCATTAGCTAAGTAAATCATAATAATAATAAATTAAGACAGAGTCATATGATAAAATATTGGGCACTCAACACAAATTGTTATATTATTGAGGAAACATTTCAAAGCTCAAGATTTCATAATATTTACCCTCTTGGGAGATGTAGATATTGCAATGCATAACTTTAAGTCACAGAGTCTAGGAATAGTTGACTCCAAACCCATCTTTGCCAAATCCAAACCAACCTTTTTCATAAAGTTATTATCTAATCCTGATTATATGAGACTTTTAAATCTCTAACTTGTTCTTTTTCCAGCAGAATCTATGGCATTACTGTATGATTTTCAAGGGATTTGATCAAAATAATTGTTATTAACCTGCTGTATGAAATGTATTTTAGAAACTCCAAGGTGGTCAATGAAAAAATGAAAAATCATTTGTCATGGGCCACTTTCAATATAAAATACAAAACTTCTCTTCCTTAGAGAAGTTTGAGAAAGCAGTCATGATGAGAAAGACGAAAATCACACTCTTTCTGCCTAGGTTGTATTATACCCATGGAAAAATATACCATTTGAGATTCCACTGCTATCAATTTGAGCACTTACAATTCTTTTGTAAGCTCTCAGCTGTTTCATGAAGCATTAGCCATTTGAAGGAAGTGATGCTTTAAATCATTTGTTAAAGCCAGTCTTAAGAAAAGTGGGGAAAGCACAGTAAATGAGTAAATAAAGTTCAAAGAAGGCTGCAGTGGCCAATGAAACAGCTAGCTATTTGCCAGCAGGGCCCTTGTAATATCCAAGCCTGGAGCCTCTGCACATCATTACATCCTTGGTGCAATTATGTACTTGGCAAAAGCAGTGTCTTTTATGAGATATCTGCAATCAGGGTTCATGGAACGGGCTTAAAAAAGTGTCACTTTAATTGTGTTGCAAGAAAGAGTGGTGCTATGATCTCAAAAGGACAGAATACTTGTAAAATTTATGTAGCTCTTTAATACAGTGCGCTTTGGTTTCAAGAGGTGGGGGATTTACATGTGTTAAGTGCTCCTACAAATCTACTCTACCCTTTCTTGGAAAAGGGCAACACAATAATAATAGTTAAATTTATGTGTGAGATGTCTGTATAGTAGAGCTGCTCAAATCAGTAAATATTACACAGTAGACTTACTGCTTCTGCCTTTAATCTTTAAATATCTATAACAAAATACTGTTTTCTGAGTGAGGGACATTTAACCCGTACTCCTTAAACCTTTGTGGTCTGGTTCTATATTATGAACAGAAGATTATAAAATCTAAACTCTAAACGGGCTCTGTGCCCTCTGTTGTTTCCAGATTTTGCCTACCCTGCATATAGATGTCAGTGTATTCTTTCTTAAAAAACATTTTCAAAAGGCATGCTTTTCTATTGAATTTTATATCCTATTTTCATCTCTCTGTCCTTACAAGTCTCCACAACTTTCTCTTGGTTTTATTTTTCCACTGGGGAAAAACTTGCTTCTCATTTTTCTTCAACATGAATTTGCAAGTAAATCTTCAAAGTGTTAACTTGTTCACTTGCTCATCTCACACACACACACACACACACACACACACACAGACTCAACATTCAATCAGTATAGTTTTGAAAGAAAAAAAATATATATAACCCTTTCTTTAGAAATGCTCCCATGCCAAGTCTCTGCCAGGGCTGAAGACCTATGCTTGTCCCACCTTTTTTTGTCATGAGTGTTTACTTTTCTTTGGTCATAGTTGAGGGGACCAAGACTGGACACCTGACCCATGGCTTGGGCCATTCAGAGTCTCTCTCTTAAGAATATGAACTATAAGTCAAGAGATTAGAGGTCATGGTGCTCCCTGGCCCATGAAAACTTGGTGCAGAGAGAGACCGTCTGGCGAGAGAAGCAAGAGAATGGAGCAGATGGTAGATCATGTGGCCCCAGAGAGAAAAAAGAGACTGAGAAAGTAGCTACTTTAGCTCCTGATGGCTTTCCAGGTCCCAGTTCAGTGTTCTGAGGACTGGCTGTACTTCCTCAATGAGGTTCTTTGTGATATCCCTGTGTCATTACAAAAAATCCCTCTGGCCTTCAATTGGAGTAGATTTCTGTTTCTTGAACTCAAACGAATAATGATGCACAAATATTCAAGTGGATCAGACACTGATAATCATCATGTATCTATACATTTGTTTATTTCCCACATATTTCTATATGATATGTGTTAGAAACAAAAGAGTAGGTTTTAAACAGTGACAAATACAAAGTTGTGGCTCCTAATTTCATGAATTTTAAATAATAAAAGGGGCAGCAAAGTTAAGTGTTTAGTGAGAGTAAACCACTGAAAGGGCTTTACAATATTTGAGAGAGGAAGCTTGTATTTCTCATAGACTGGGATGGGCAACCAAAGGAGGGGGACTTAATGAAGAATTGGGTCTCACACCACAACGATCAAGAAGGCAGGGTGTAGGAAGTATCAGGATAAGAGGGATAAAGAAGGAAAAAGAAAATGAGACAGCAGTTGGAGTGCTTTTTGGAAGTTGGAGGTGGTTACATGGCCTTTCTGTGGGGAGGATTCAGAGAGAAAGTTCCTGTGCCGTGTTTGCCAAGTTCTTTCTCTCTAGGTGTGGCCCACTATCCATGAGCAGAAGGTGTTTGGGGGGGGGCTAAAATCTCAATGCTCAAGTGAAGAATTTCAAATGATTGAACTGACAAAGTTTCTTAACTAAGATGATTGACTTTCTGGGAAAGCTAAGTTTTGATACCTGGTGCAAATGAGGTTATGAAATCTATAAATTATTGCTTTTATTTTTTAATTTGGAAAATCAGATTTGGTTTATACAGATCATCCATTATTTCCAAGTATGGCAACATATTCTCCTTCTTTGCTTTCATTTTTCCCGAGAGACAGGTATAATTCCTTATTGTTCCTCACACATTGTTAATGAAACATCACACAAATTCCAGGCACACATACATCACAGAGGGTCAATGAGGCTGAAGTTTATAGCTGTTGAGATCCTGGGCTTTGCAGTTAAAAGGTCTTTTCCTCTTTCTAATCACTGAACTCGGAGGAGGCAGCCTTAATAGCTTCAAGTGTAAACAGAGTTAATAAAAGAAGCTAGCTCACAGGGTTTCCATAAGGGGCAGGTGAGAGCACACCTATGAGACAGCAGCATGGCGCTTCCAGGACAGTTTGCCACTGCTAAAACAGAACTGAACTTCGGTGTTCTGACTTACAAACTAGGGTTTATTCCACAGTTTCTTGTACAAACATATTTAGAATCTACATAAGAAGTAGCAAAGAGAATAAAAGAATTTCAAAATGGGGTATCAAGAAACTGTGCCAGAGAAGTCAATGAATGCTATCCTTCATTTAAATTTGAATCCAATTTTTTTTGTAAGGAGAGGAGTATGGGTGTATGGAAGATTTTTTATTGCATTTTTAAAACTTGAATAATCATACCTGAAATTATAGACATGGTACCTTCCATTAGAAAGAAGAAAGGGTTTCAATCAGCACATCTCCAAAAGCCAAGTCAGGTGATAGAAAACTGACAAAAACTTTTTTATACTATGGTCAAGCCTGCAGTATAAAACCTTGTGCTTCATTCTGGTTCACGCCAGAGTTGGGGAGAGGTCATGTCATCTGTGTGAACTTTGAATCTGAGAGTTTGTGTCACCACTGACACAGACGAATTCTCACCCGTTATCTCCAAATAGTGTTGTTCCTCCACTACTCTCTTCTTCTGTGGAACTCATAATAGATGTGTGCTTTCTTCCAAATGTCATGATGTTTGGAAAAGAAATAATTTCTATTTCTTTAATCCTATATTAAGTATTCCAGAAAAATGACCTTGCTTTACCCTCTAGTTCACTAATTCTATCTCTTAGCAATACCTACTCTACTTTTTCATTTAAAGAAGATACTATGGAAGAAAAAGAAAATATCGGTAAAGAACCAAATGTAACTTCTAGAAATAAAGTTTTAATCACTGAAATTAAAAAGCAAATAATCAGTGTTTAAGAATTGTATTTCTAGAACTTCCATTTGGTTCTTATCCCTGTGTTTTTATTTTTCCTCCATAGTATCTTTTTTTTTCCTTAGGTTTCTTTTCTCTTCTATTTTTGTCTTTAGTCATTTAATCTTATTTACTTTATGCTGTGTCAAATTTTTGCTATCTGATGTTCTTAAGAGTTCAAATCCTTCTATTTTCTCTCTCTTCTGACTTGCTCTTATATCTGCTCATTTTTTAAAATTTTGACTCATAAACTTTTCTATAGCAGGTGTCTATCTGTGATCTGAATAGCTGGTATTTTTTTTTAACAAGTTTGAATTTTCTGCTTCATGGTGCCCAGAAGTTTTACCAATCCATGACCCACTTCATGTTGAGTCCCTAGCTTGAGTTCCAAACTTTAAGGTTACTCAATTCAAAACCTCTACCACTCAGTCCCTCAAACAATAGTTTCCAATTCCCTCTACCTTCCATCATCTAGGGATTTTCCTTCCTTTTTTGTCTCCCCTGCTCCTCCCTTCTGTCTTTTCTTACTTTTCTTTTTTTCTTTTCTCTTTCTTTCTTTCTTTTTCTTCTTTCTTTCTTTCTTTCTTTCTTTCTTTCTTTCTTTTTCTTTCTTTCTTCACTTTAGTTATGTTTTAAAAGAAATACCTGTTACAGAGGGAGGGTTTTCAGGTAACATTACCCTTCTCTTTTGTTTGAAGCAAATGTCCTATATGTCTGTGCAGTGACAGCCGGTGTCTTAGGCCCTGTAATGAGCAGCCACATATCTGGACCCTCACAGTGACCTCCTCCCATTCTCCTTAAGTACTTGTGCCATGTACATCTTGCTCCTGGTACTTTGCTTCACACTATACTCTCTTGGGTAAGTGTTTTACTCCTGCTGCCCTGTTTTATTTGGTTTGCTCATTTTTACCTGTTCAAATTAGACCCGCTCTCTAGGCCTACCTCAAATAGCTCTTTCTTCATGAAATCAGCACTGACTCCAAAGCTAGTATAAACCTTCCTTCCCCTGACTGTGAATAAAGCATGTTGTTGTAGTAAGTGGTTTAAGGGAATAGATTTAACCCAAGACACATAATTTATAGAATTATTTTATAATACTCACCCAAACGTCAAAAGCAGAAGAGTACAAGAGATCTATCCACATGTTGGAGACCCAAGGGTTTCAGTCAAGGGCCTCAATCCCACAGCAATGTCCCCTCTGAATTTGCATCAGAAGGCCAAGGAGCCTCGGCCTGAAAGCCCAGAGGCTGGTGCTGAAGGCTAGAGGGTCTGTGCCGAGAGCCAAGAGATGACGCCCATGTGATATCAGAGACCAGTGCTCAGCAGCCTCTGCTCTTCCAAAGCTAGAAGGCAGTCGGGAGGTGAGCTGCTTTTAGGAGTCTCCCGCAGGCCCCATCGCCTAACTGCAGCAGAGGCCTCGCAGCAGCATGCAGTGTTTCCCTCCTGCTCTCCTTCAATGTCATTTTGCAGCAACCCTCAGGTGGGTCTTCCATTCCCTTTCCAGAACCATGCTGACTCAGTTCAGTTGGGCTTTTCAAGTTGACCATTAGTTAATCCACCACACATATGTAGTAATTTATTAATACACTTGCTTTATTCTCTAACTAATTTTTGTAAAGTGCCAGAGGTAGAAGTAGAATATCATACCTCTATATTCCCTTTAGGATTTCAAATATTGCTTGGTCAGGCACTAAAGGAAAATAAACACGTGTGAGTTTTTAAGTTGAATCTATTTGAGTAAAAAGGATAAGATGGCAAAGAAGTTGCCCATGGAAGATTGAACGTTCTTTTATATTTTTTTTTTTTATCTACATGCTGTTTGAAATTTTTTTATGCTACAATGAGAGAGTTCAAACCTGGAGACTTTCCTAAGTGGGTTCTTCATTAACTTAAATGCACCATGAGATAAAAGAGAGCAATATCAGTTCCTTTGAAACAGGTGGAAGAGGGGAAGGGTGCATGCTCTCCATTCTGTCAGGCTTTGACAGGAAGGGGTAGATGCCGGGTGAAGAAGTGGCATCGGCAGCAAAGCAAGCGTTGAGGAGAAAGCTGAGCTCTATGGAGATACATTTTTCTCCACTCCTGGTCTGCGTTGGACTGGAACCAAGCATGCTCACCAAGTAAGGAAACTTTTCCCTGGATAATTATGTCTCCATCAACATTTTCAAGGCCTCAGACAGGAGTATTTTCCTATTCATCTTTCAATTTTTTAAAAATTTCACCTCCTAAGATTGAATCTACAATTACTATTGAGAAGAGTAGGAGAAATTCTTCTGGACTTAATCATTTACATATAGTAGTGTAATTTTACACTAACAAAAATAGGGTTATGTTATATGCACTGGTTTGTAATTATTATTTTTTTCCTTTTAATGAACAATACAATGTGGATACATTCCATACAAATATACTTTAGCGTAACCACTTGAAAAGAATAGCACTGTATGGTACTTGTCTTTAGCAATGTGAAATTTACTGTATCAACTCTATTTCAAGTTCTATGATACCAAACTTACTAGTCTAGTTCTTCTGTCAAGGATTTTGCTTAGGAATAAAGGAAAGAGCTGCCCACCCACAAGTTTCCTTTGAAACTGCAGGGTGATGCCTTGGAACCAGTAGCTCCAAAAGGAGGCTAGCAAGTCGATTGCCCTGAATTCTCCAGCTCCATTTGTTGCCCACTCAGGGAGCCCTGAGTAGGGTTTTTGGGAGGATCTACTTCATTCTGAAAGGAATCTGAAGGAAACTTGATCACTACTGCATGGGAGAGGCAGTAGAACATCATGGTTAAAGTTAAACCACCTGGGTTTAAATTCAGTTTTGCCTCCTATGAGTTGTGTGACACAAAGAAAAGAATTTTATATCTTATACTTATATTTTCTCATCTTTAACATGAGGATAAAAATAAGAACTTTACAAAATTCTTATGAGGACTAAGTGATTTAAGACCTGTAAAGTACTCATAAAGCTTGGTACAAAATAAGTGCTTAATTAAATGTGAGTCTGGCCTTGATACAGGCAAGACCCTGAACGGCAGGAAGAGGCAACTCAGGTGGCAACGAGTGCAGTGAGTTAGGCAAGCTGTTAGGCAACGAGTGCAGCTGAGAATTCTGGCAGTGAGACAAGGGGACCTGCCAGTCCTCACAGGCATGCTGACTGCGTCCATCCTCCAGGTCCACAAGCACTGGTCAGATCTCCTTCCTTGTGGTCTTTACCACATACCTGCCATACGCAGTGCTTGTGCTGAGTATCCCCAGTACAAAACAATGCAAGGATACTATCAAGTACATGTAGGTGCCCTCTGCTCTGGTGCCATTTGGGAGCAACTAATTCTTTGCTGTGGGGCTTATCCTGAGCATTGTAGGACACTTAGCAGCATCCCTGACCTCTACCCACTAGATGCCAGTAGCACACACTTAGCTGAAACAACTAAAAATGTCTCCAGGCACTGCACTGCCCGTGTCCCCCGGGAGACACACTTCTCCTGCGTTAGAATCACCAATGTAGCCAAAAACTGGATATAGAAGTTGCATTTTTCTAGCTGCTTCTTGCATACAAATCTTACTTCTATTAACATTCTGAGAATTTGCAGACTGGGACAACCTTGTATCCCACCCATCCACCAGCACGGTGCTGGATCCTCAGACTTCACTTGAGTACTTACTGCTTAATGCAAAACAATCAAGCTAGTTGGTTAACATTTTAATTTCTGATTTGTGTTAAGATTGATTTAAATAGAGGTGACATCAAGACTAATTATTTCGGCTAACTCTTGAAATGTCAATTACTTCAAAATGCATCCTTTACTTAAAATACATCAGCACAACTCAAGATGGGGTGGGCTATTGTTTTGGGGGGGATTTTTAAAAATCTTTTCTTTGATCATAATTCTGTACATACTTCACACAATAGCTGGGCTGTATGAAGTTTGACTTCAATTGCCATCTACTCATTTCCTCCTTTGCAATACACTGGAAGTATCTCAGAGGCACTGAGGACATCTTTTTAGAGACCCCTTTGTCACTGGTGTCACAATGTCTGAATTTTAAATCGTTAGAGATTCTCAGCCAAAGAAGAGGCATTGGGGGATTTGCTCTGTGCCTCACACACGGCCTGGCAGTGTGTGTTCATAGCCGCCCTGGCAGGAATGCTAGAAGAGACTGTTTGTTCCCTCGAGAGCCTTATTATCCTGACATTTATCACATTCTAATAAATACAAATTCCGTACTTCTAGTTTTGCTGCAATTTCATATTTTATGCTTCTTTTTGTCTTGCAAATGAAGGCACACGTGTGAGTGTAAGCACGAGCAGGTGCCTGTGGGAATAAATGTGCATTGCTAGGCTCATCCCTTACTGAAAGGCGCCACCACATACTGAAGGATTAAGCTGAGATGAAAGTCACACCTGCCATGACTTTCCCCTGAAGCCAGGGAAAACCCTTTGTTGTGATTGAGAGGCTCATAGCAACATACATGGAGGGACCAAGAGATAGAGTCATGTCCTGAAGGGAAGCTATTGAGCTGTCCAGGAAGGGGGATTTGTATTCTGGACTTGCATGGGATCAGACCCTCAATTCTAGGGATCAAGAGATGAACAGTCACACTGAAGGGGACTGGTGTCAAGGACAGAGTCACATCGCACAAACCCTGAGGTAAGGCCCAATCAAGGCTCTACCAACTGGTGTGTTGGGAGAAGTGAAGCTTTTGGCAGGGTCATACCAGAGCTCCCAGTGGCCATCCCAGGACTCGTAGCCATCAGAAGGTGATTAATGGGGTTAGAGTAAGCATAGAGAGATGTGGCTACATGGTCCAAAGATAGACTGCTCTGATCCAAGGTCCCGAGGCATCGGTTCTCCCCATAAGACACACAAGCCTCCCACAGTAATCCAGTAGAATTCTTACCACTGGGATTCTGCTTTTTAGTTTGGGGGCTGGAGATACTTATCTAGAGTACTTCTTCAGCATTTCCAAGGTCAACCAATTATTTTCTGACAGTTATTTTCTTAAATTTATTCTTCAGACAGCATATTCTCCTCTGCCATGCCACCCAGGAAGCAGAGAGGATGTCGGGGAGTCCTAAGGCAAGGGAGAGCTGAGTTTTACCCAATGTGATTCTGAGAAACAGGGAAGTGATTAAAATATTAGGTCTTTGCAAGAAAAAAAAAAAGCAAATTAAGACATCTATTTTTTTTTAAAGACTCTGAATATCTCTGCTTTGATTCTTCACTGGTAGATTTAAGTCTAACTGACAAAAGACAATCTTATTTTTCTCTCTTTTAAATCTCTGAGGATGGCTGGAGGTAGGAAAGTTCCACACTTCTGGCTGCTATGACAGTGAATGTTTGAGGAGAGAGAGCATATAAAGTTCATGTCCCTAAGGGAGGCAGCAGAGCACAGTGGAGAAGAATGCAGACTCCTGATTCACAATGAAATCTTAGTTCTGAATCCTGGTTTTGTCACTTCCTTATTTAGGCAGATGACCTTTCATTATGGCTCTGTTTCTTCATCTCCAAAATGAGACTAGCAAGAATACCAGCGAAGCTCATGGTGGGAAACAAATGAGTCAGTACAAAAAGCCTAGATCTGGGCCAGGTGTACAGTACAAGCCTTTCAAAATATTACCCAGTGTTTGTTTTAAATCAGGTTAAGTTTAATTTCAAATTTTAATTTTTTTTTTGTCCTGCAGCTCCTCTGCAGGTTGAAGGGACTCTAAATTTTTGATAATTTTTTGAACAAAAAGAATATTTATCATTTAAGTTTGTTTTACCTTGTCTACATACAAGGCCATATTTTCTCTCTGAAACACGGGGGAAGGTGTAGGCAAATATATATAAAATTATAGAGTTTAAGAATTTGGAAGATCTTCCCCACTGTCTTTACTCTGTATTGAGGCAGGGGTGCGTAAGGAAGGGCCCAGAGCTGGAGCCGTGGAGGGTAGGCTAAAAGAAATGAAATTCATGCCTCCTGACTCCTGACTTCCCATCAAAGAATTCTGCCTTATTTTACAAATGGTCACATCTGATAATGTTGGCAGAGGAGTTCTGCCAGAAAATATTGGGATTTTAACAATTTCCTTCCTATCTTCTTTATTTAACTTATAGCAAGATAGATGGTAGATAGATAGATAAATAGATGATAGATAATAGAGAGATGATAGATTACATAAGGTTGTCTCATCGGAACTGTACCACAACATGTGAATTGTTCATGAAATTCATCAATAAGAATTTCAACGGGAGAATAGGTCCTCAGTAAGGAGATGAGCCAAGAATGCTAAGGGACATTGCTGTGACACTGGCTGTTTTATAAGTAGGTCATTATCACCTTGAGGTTAAGTGTTCTTGCTCAATATTTGGAGGGAGGAAGTCACAACATAAGTAACTCGCTACCTACAGACATTGCATTTAAAATTGATTTGGTGTCAGGATCTTACGATTATTTAGAAGAATTATTTAAAGTCTTGAAAACTTTCTGTGAGGAAAAACAAATCTGAAAAAGCAATAAGAACGGCAGCATCTGCTTAAGAACACACAGCAACCCTACATTCAGATTAGGACAGGAAGTGAAAAAAATAATATAAAATAACACATCCAATTGAAACTGCGGGAGGACACAGTAGACAGAATGTAATTAGTTGGGTTGACTGTCAGCCAAAACCTCAGGCAGCCACCCCCTTGTTCTTATGAAAACTGCCTGGAGATTTTTAATGATGATGAGCAGTTAGGATCTTGGTTTTAAATCTTCTCTGAAATGCAGGGCGCCATCATTCCCTCCAGCAATGCTGGGATATGGGGTCTGGGTTGGCAGCGAAGAGCTTTCAGAAAGGTGAACCCTAACTCCTTAAGCGACAACGACTTCTATCACAACGGGTTAGGTTTCATCAGAGCTTTAACCCTAACTGGTTGGGATACATTTGTAATGAGCCAGGTAATTTCAAAATGAAGACACTTTGGTGAAGGAATTTAAACTTGGGGATTTGGGAATGAGCATCAGAATTGTAGCACTTATCTCCCAAGGTGCAAGACTTCGGGATTATGTGTCACCACAGTGCTAGTTCCATGGCTAGGTTTGATGAAGCTTGATGACACAACATGCGAGGACAGCTGCTACCAAATGCTACTGCCACTCCTTCTTCAGAGTCCCTGAAAGAGCCATGGGAGGTGAGTGGAAAAATCACAGACCCAGAAGCCAGAATAGGTTTGAGTCTTAGCTCTGACTCTCACTAGACGGATACCCTAGGGCTGCCTCTCAGCCAATCCAAGCCTCACACCAAGGAAGGCAGAAAAAAAGGTCTGGGCTTCGATTTCCCAGATCTTTTTAAATGATCAAATCTGTTACTTTCTTGTTATTGTTGCTTTTTAGTATAAATACAAAAGGAACCATTGACAGTGTTTTCCATACCAGAGACTGGGAATCCAAAAGACCAAGCTGGCCCAGGCCTCCTTCCATGCAGATTGCGTATTTAATCTATCCTATGGCTAATGACTGCAGCTGCTTCCTGCAGAGCCTGTTATAAGATCTATAAAAGGCCGAGATATTATGGTTTCAGAAGCAGGTAATGAGCATACACAGAAACCACATGGTTTTTTTTTTTCTTTCCATTTCGATTTTTAGTTTGTGGGCCTTCTGCACAGGAGTTCATGGGTATGATGCCAACTCTCACAGACAACAAGGATTTATTGTATTAATAATCTGCAAATTATGGATTGCAAAAACAAAGACATTTGGGGATTTCATTGAACTTCTACCAAAAAGATGCCTGCATGCTGAGGTTTTCAAGTTTTTCTCTGTGCCCAGTTGAAATTAATTATAAACTATACATCTATTTGCATATTAATTATGAAAACATACCATGGAATATATTTAGAATATAGTACAACAGGAAAGCATGGCAATTCATGAATATTGGTACCAAACTCAACTATGTTTACCCCCAGCTAGGCTTAATAATATCTTTCTTCAATGCTCTAGGAGTTTAAATCATTCAACTTGATAAAGGGGAAACCCATTTGCAGTTTTTTGTTTCAGACTGTTTGTAAGAGTATCAACTAGAAATCTGATAGAAAGCCTATTCTGAAATGAATTTGGAAGTTTTGGCTGATCGTCATCAGCATGGTATGAGCACCTTGTTCTGTACCTGTCCCGCAGGATGTGGCTCTAAAAACTGAAGTTCACGTTGTGAAAATTGGTTTAAAACGTGAATCTTCTTATTGACGGTTGTCTTTGATACATGAGTGTGTCCTGTTAGTATTATATACAATGTTTTATAAGGGTCTCTTACCAAGGAACACTTTTTTCACAGAGCATCTCTCTGGACCAGTGTTCTTTGGGAAATCCTACTTTTGGTGACTTGCTATCATCTCCACATGTTTCTGTTCCCTGGCTTTCTCTCAACTTCCTTTGTTGTATCCCTGGGGCCATCACCTGGAACTGGAGCTAGGCAAAAAGAACAGACACAAACAGAATCACATCTGCTTCTTTATTTTGGCCTTGTTTATTTCATTAGTCTGTCCTGCTACTCACGTTAGCCCTTTCTGGCTAGACCTTTGTGTCCCACCCACAGTCTGCTTGCCTCTAACCTGAAACAGTAGGACTGTGGGAGACAGAATGTGAATATCTTACGGCCAGCCCTGCTCTGTAGAGTGCACAGAGATTATTCAGTACAAGGCTCGTTGTCATAAGGTGGGGTTTAGGAGCCAGAGCCAGCTGTCTATTACAGACTTGCTTACAGTCAATGTGCTAGGGTTGTTTGATATGTCATTCTTGGCATTCAGGTCATGGGCAGCTCACCCCCTTCATGAGCAAAGCACAACAGCAAAGGGAGACCTGGAGAGCCCAAGGAAGAAGAAGAAACAGAGAGAGCAACAGAAAACACTTTTCTAGCTTCTGTTATATAATCAGCACAGTGCCAGGTGCTTTGCATACAGATCTCAGCCACAATCCCATATTAGGACTGAATTTTAAAAGGGTAGAAAAGTGAAGAAAAAGAGAGGGGGGAAAAAGAACAAGTTGGGGGAGCTAAATAGAGTATTTCTGTTCAGAGAAGGAATTGTACCACCTCTTCAGACCAAATTTCCATCTGGGTCTTTATCTGTCCCTTCCCACTGGGATGGCAACTCCCCCTGCAACTATGCTCTGCTCCACAAGCTCTTCTCTGCTGGCTTCTTCCTCTTCTGTGCATTAAGAACACTGTTCTCCATGCACTCTTCACCATCACCTCTGGGTCTCCCTCATTCCCATTAACACTCTCATTCACCCTAGTTCCCCAGCTGCCCTTCATACTCAACTCCATGCAGACTGGCTTGACCTCAGACCAAATTTAACCAGCAGGGTCATTAGTAACCTCCAAACAGTCAAACCCTACAGAAAACATTGACTTCTCTCTTTCTTTGGAGGATGCACAGCAAACTGCATTCTTGACACTTTCTCTTCTTTTGATTTATTACTGTTGGTCTTTTGGATTTCTCTTAACCCTTTGATTTCTTCTGAGACCTACTGATGGTCTCCCTTTAAATGCTAGTGCCTGCAAAGTTTCTCTTCCTGTCTCTCGTTTCATTTTGCATACTGTCTTTGGGTTAGCTCCTCTACTCCTGGCTTTGGTTCCTCACATATCAAGGCCTCCTCAACTCTAGCCTATGTTTCCAGTGTTTGCTGGATGTTGCGATGAGGAGGTTTCCCACTCAAATTCATTTTATTTCCTCTTGGATCTGCTCCTCTTCCCAGAATCCAGTCCTCGGCTAAACGGCATATTTTCCCTGTTACCTAAATTGGGAGTCACTCAACTCCCATCTAAACTTCACACTGCTCCCCCTTCCCCACCCAGCAAGCCCAAGGCTTGCATAGTGGACAGTCTTTGAACATGCCCAAGTCCTCTTTGGTATTTCTTTTGCAGTTCAAAGCAAACAAACAAATAAACACCAAACAGGTATCTGAAGATGACATTCAAAGCTCTTTAAACACTGTGTGTCATCTATGTTTTTATCCTTGTCTCCCTTCCCTCTCATTTCCAAATTTCCATTCTGACTGACATACTTCCATTATACCTCGCCATTTGCAGCTCCCTAAATATGCTGACTTCTCTCTCATCTAGGTACATTTCTCTTCCTGACCATGAGAATTCTCTATGTATTATTTAAGGCCTATTTCTCTTTCAATTCATGATCTGGCTCACAGACTCTCTGAGTTCTTTCTGCACATTATAGAGAAGCCTGGTGTAGGCCTTTTCACACTGCGTTTTGATCCTTTGTCCAAACTGCATACTAGACATAGGGATTCTCTCCCTCTGCCCTCTAGTGCCCACTAGCACAGTCTGACCTGGCTCCTAATTAAAGGACTAACCACCGTCAAGCTGCATTCCCTAACCTGCTGTTCTCAAGTGTCATTGGCTTCCAAACAACATAGATACTCCTCTCCTTTTGTGCCTGTACAACCTCCTTCATTGTTGCTTCTTCTCTTTGGGTGGTGGACAGAGAGTATGGGACAACTGACATAACTTCTTTATGCCTCCTTTCTTTCATAATTAAATGAGAAGAATAGCAATTTAATTCAAGGGGTTGCCAAAGGATTCAATGAGAAAATCCATGTACTATTTTATTACAGTACCCATAATACAATATATGCTCAATAAACATTAGTTGCTAATATTGCTAGTATATGAAGGCTCTTTTTTTTAATTCTAGGGTTTGTAGTCACTTGTTCAGAGAATAAAGATGAAGATTTTAATGTAGACAATAGCGCATTAAAAGTTATCCTTGCTCATATATTGTTTTACACTTTTTCCTATTACATCTATTTGCTTTTTAGTAACAATGACAGCATAGAAATTTCACTTTATAGTTTTTATCCATGTGCCTTGCTCACTTTGCATATCCAGTATCTCTACTTCTCTTTTTAACATTAACAGCCTTGTCTTTTGGGAAACTGCTAGCACCACAAGTCCTGTGGTCCTAGCGGGCTGTTGACTCATGTGTCCTTGCTAGCTTCATTCTTCACTCATAAAGTAGGGCCCTGAGATGAACTGAACCAGGATAATCTCTCCTCTAAGATATTGTCACAGGACCAAACCTCCTTGTCACTAATCATGACCAGTATTATATGCATTTCTGAAGTTCTTTTAGGTCTTCACTTTCTAATGTTTGATTGTTTGTTTCTTTATGTCAACTTTGAATCACCATATTCCTAATAAATTAAATTTTCCCTTAAATTTGTAAGATCATGATTTTATCGTTTGCAATGAAATAACCACTACAAGTACAACCTTGGTCATCTGTATCAACACTGAATGAACAATGATCTTTTAAGCCAATGAAAATTGGAAGGGAGGTGATTTTTTTTAAAGTGTGAGACATTGCCTGGTTTCAGAGATCATAATCCAAATGTGACATGGAAGCAAATGCAAATACAGTTCAGGAACAACTGAGTGATAGCTTGTACTAGGTTGAATCATATACAGTTGCTCTTTTTTAAGGTAAAATCTTTTTCCAGTTTGGTACAAATCAATGTAATAGAATTCTAATGGAAAGAGGAGGAGAAAAAGAAATAATGAGAAGAAAAATAATAAGATAAACACTGTGAGATGGGAAAAGCTGCATATCTGAGGTAACCATCAGGAGGGATGAGTAGGTATTGAGGGAGAAGGAAGGACTTGACTGAGAAGAAGAAAATATTTAAGAAAGACACAGAGATGAGGAAAAGCATGTTTTCTGAGGGTCAACTTGAGAGCTCTGCCTGATTTCATCAAAGAACAAAGCAGTGAAAAGTATTCAATGATAACCACATGAATAGTTATGGTAGACAGAATGACGGTCCCCAAAAATGTCTGTATCCTAATCTCTAGAATACATGAATAATAAGAGCTCATGATAAGAGAGAATTAAAGGTGCAGATGGTTGAAGATTGTTAATGACACAATTTTTAAACAAAGATCTTATTCTAGGTTGTGCTGGTGAGCCCAGTATATTCACAAAGGTGGTTATAAGTAGAACAGAAAGGTAGAAGAAAAGGGTGGAACATGATATCAGAAGTACACGGTGGACCATTGCTGGCTTTGGAGATGGATAAGAGGGACCATGAGCCAAGGAATGTGGGCAACTCCTAGAATATGAAGAGTAAGAGATGGATTTTTCCCCACAGCCTCCAAATGCTGTCATAGCTCTGCCAAAACATTTAGCTCACAGAGACCTAAATTGGATTTCTAACCTTATAGAATGATAAATCTGTATTATTTAAAGTCACTAAATTTGGGACCACTTTTTACTTCATCAATAGAAAACAAATATACTAGCATTTTAAATAATTAATAAAATATAAGACACCGAGGCTGTCCAGTTAGAACAGATGTCCAAGCAACCAAAAGTACATGCTGAACAAAGGCTGGGGGTGGTGGGATACATCTGCTTTACAGAGGGCCTTGCACTTGACTCTGTATATAGCAAGGAGCCTAGGGCCAGGGGCATAGCTCAGCAGCACAAGTGTTTGCCTGGCAAGCATGGAAAAAAACAAAACAACAACAACAAAAAAAGGAGCCTACTGAGGTCTCCATTAGAGACATCCTCATAAAGACAGATTAGTGGGATAGTAAAAGGAATGTTAGATCAGTAGCTCCTCTTACCACATCTCTAACCACACTGGGGGGAATTTTCCTTTAAAAGTTGCCTGATTTAAGCACACTAGCATTTTTATAACTATGATTCACCTGTGGGACCTGCCAGATCATTTCGTTTGATTATTTGTGTATAAATTATTAATGCAGCAGATCCTGTTGGTGTTTATTGCTCATACTAGGCATGGTTCTTTGGCATTTACTTCTCTCAGCAAGAGAGTTAACTAAATGAAAAAAAATTAAAAATTTATAACATTTAAAGGCTTCTTCCTTGTATAACAAAGTTATAAATTAGAAGGAATGATTTTTTTTTTCTTCCCTCTCTTCTCAAAACATGAGATGTAATGGCAGAGACTGGGACTATTCCTGAGGCTGCAAGTGAAAAATGACAGAATTCTTTCAAGAAGTTTTGCAACCTACTTTGGGGGATCACTCTGAAATAAAGTACAATTGTATTTACTTTCTCTTCCTTTCCTACAAAGAGTCAATAACACAATCTTTTTTTTTTTTTTTTGGTCCAAAACTATTACTTTATTTTTGCAATTAGTGATTTTAGAATGCCTTCTAAATAAAAAAAAGTCACATGCATGAAACTCTTATACATTAGATGCCATTTAGTTTGTGACTGCGATATGGTGTGTTTACCATCATTTGGGTTAAAAATGGTACCCATGTGTAACAACAGCAGGGCATGGACTTAGAACTCTGATGGATGTAATTTCAGACCTCAGCTCCTTGATGTACCAGCCCTGCTTCTCACACATGTTAATTGAGACCTTTCAGTTTTAGTTTCCCACCTATAAAGTCAGGGTAAAAATAGTGTCTTCAGAAGGCTAATATTGATAAAAGTCACACAACTTGAGGTTTGTTTGTACAAGATGTTCTATCATTTACACCCATTAGTTCATTCACTTCTCATAACTACCATGTGTTTAGTACTATTTTACAAATGCTGTGGTTCATCTATGACTCTAGTGTGTCCCCCAAAGTTCTATGTGTCAGCGGCTTGACACCCAGTGTGGTGATGTTGGTAAGTGATGGAGCTTTAAGAACTGAGGCCAAGTAGAAGGAAATGAGGTCACGGGGGATGCTGTCCTCAGGAGGGTTCGATGTAGTCCACATAGTTTCTGTAAGAATGGGTTGTTATCAAAAGAGGGATCTTGGCCTTTAAACCTCTCTGACGTCCTGTCTCACCAGGTGACTTCTCTCTCCTATGTGTGCTCCCACCCACCATCCACCATGTTGTCACACAGCCAAGGGAGCCATCACTGTAGCCTGAACGGATGGGGTCGTTCAATCTTGGTTTAATTTTTAAAACTGTGAATTCAGCAAAACTCTTTCCTTTATGGAGTACTCTCCTTTAGGTATTTTCTACATAGTGATAGTAAACAGACTAACTAATGAAAGCTCAGAGATATTCTTTATAATTTGTCCAAAGTCTTGCAGCTAATATGTAGCAGAGCTAGGATCTGAACCCAGGTAGTCTGACCCCAGAGCCTGTGATCTTAGCCATTTAGCTTAACTACGGTTTCTTCCTTAATTTATATCTCATAAATTATACAAATAATACTCAGTTTAAAAATCAGTTTTATTTCAAAATGTTCTTTGAAGTTGCATATTTTCCACTTTGAATGCATTTTATTTTAAAATTTTGCTAAAAAGTATAAACCTATTGCTAACAAAGAAATATATAAACAAAATCAAATGTTATTGGAAATGAACTATTATATGTATGTAGTAATAATAAGCTGTAGAAGTACTATGAGACATTAGAAATGGCCTATATTTATAGCATTACAATTAATAATACCTAAATCATGTAAGCAACCTACATGTCCACCAATAGATAAGTGGATAAAGAAAACATGGTGTTTACATGCAACAGAAAATGACTCTACCATAAAGGAACATAAACTTGAGTCATTTGGAGGAAAATGGATGCATCTTGAGACCATAATGTTAAGTGAAGTAAATCAGATATACAAGCTTAAATATTGCATGCCTTCTCTCATATAAGAAATCCAAAGTATAAGTAAAGAACAAAATAAAAGGTAATCAGAAGTTTGGAGCTAGATCTTCCTCAAAGAGGAAGGGGATCAGGAGATGGAGGAAAGGTGAGGGAGGAGCAAGATGGAATCAAAAAAGGAGTTAAAATGTGCCATGTACAAGTGCCAACTACACACAAAGAATGTAAACATTATGTACTGAAAATATGTACACAAACAGAAAGGGGCTCAAGAGATGGGGGAAGGAAAAAGAGATAGACAAAGGAATTAAGATGTATTACGTACATGTGTCAAATCCCCACAGGTAGTGCAAACATTATGTAGTACATACATGTACTAATAAATAAATAAATAGAAATGGCACTGGAAAATGATTCAATATTTCTAGGCGTCAGCTACCATATTTGTGTGATACTTTCTACCTAAGATCTTTGCTAGATTATTGCAAGAAAGAAAGTGAAGAGCCAAGCATGATGGCACACACCTATAATCCCAGCACTGGGGGGGCTGAGGCAAAAGGATCACCGCAAGTTCAAGGCCAACCTGGGCTTCATAGTGAGTGCAACACCAGTCTAAACTACACAGTGAGACCTTGTCTGAAAAATAAAATAAAGAAAGGCAGGCAGGCTGGCAGGCAGTCAGAAAGAAAGAAAGGAAGAATGGAAGGAAAAAAGGAAGGAAGAAAAGAAAAGGAAGAAGGGAGAGAGAGAGAGAGAAAGAGAGAGAGAGAAGGAAGGAAAAAGAAAGGATTCTGTTAGAACAATCTGAAGGTAGAGCTTATCATTCATATATACACTTGGATCATGACAACATGGGTGTTTATTTTTGTTTAGTTTTAGTTTAAAATTCATAAATTTATTTTTCTTATATGTAGATACATCACTAGCACCATTCTTATTGTTTCTTTTTCTCTTAATAATAAGAAGGGGAGGATGAGAAGCAAAAAGAAATGGATAAAAGAGGTGAGGAAGTATAAGGGTAGAACAAGAGTGAATTGTCTACGGTGAGGCTGCAAGACAGGACGGAGGTGGTGGCTATAGTTAAAGAAGCTTGAGGGTGGATGGAGTAAGAAGAGAGTGTGCAATTGTGACCAGTGCATAAATTCAGTTCAAAGTAATCTTATATCCCATCACCTTTGATTCGATACCATTGTAAATCATCCTTACACATATGCTAGGTCTGTGTGTAGTTATAGACTGAGGAACATTAAGTGTAACTGGGATAAGTCTCGAGGAGAATAGTCATTGTCTTGCCAGACAGCTGGTCCAGATAAAATTATTGCAATGTCTTCAAGCCAAGGGAAGCTGCTCTTCTCAAACCCAGAGAGGTAAGGTAATTTCACTGGGAAAGGAGGCTCACAGAGATTGGGAACTCAAGATTGTCCGCTTTGACTCAGTTAATTCAACTACTCCAACCATCTCAAGATTAGGGATTTGTCTTGTTCTCAGTCAATGGCCTGACTAACATACCAGAGGCTTGGTAAATCTGTGTAATTTTGTAATCTACATAATTAAATTCTGAATATGATTTTTAATGAGGTCAGCACTATTATTATAAGAAAAGACTCTCTGGGAGTAGCCATAAAAGAAGTCTCTTGAGCTGGGACTACAGTTCAGTGACAGAATGCTTGTCTGTCATGAGCAAGGCCCTGGCTTCCATCCCCAGCATCACAAAAGAAAGAGAAAGGAAGAAAGAAAATTGGAAGAAATGGTCTGGTTTTCTGACTGTGATGTGAACCTACAATTCAAAGTCATAAGCTTTTACCAGTTCATTCAAAGCAGACCTCTTACCCCACCATCCTGGAAATTGTCATCATTATTCGACTTTCACGAAGGCCAAGTTCAGCAGCACTTTTGTCCCTTGAGACTTGGGCTTAATAGAAGCTTCATCACAATTAGCCACACTGCCCAAAATGCTGCCGCATGCCATGATACACTGACATCTCACTTCTATTAGGAGGATGCCCGCATTGCATTTAACCCAGGGGTAGAATCAAAACAAGAGGCCCTTGGAAGTCCTTGGAGGGCCTCTTTTCTGGGACTACTGCTGGTGTAAGTACTGAACAATCAGGGTCCAGCAGAGAAACAGAAGCCACATGAAGAACTTGATAAAGAAATTATAGAAACAAAGAACAAAAACTCATTATCATCAGTGACCTAGCAGTTCAGCAAAGAGGTGCATGGAGAGACCATAGATTTTGGAGGAGCCAAGGACAAGATTCCACCAGTCCGGTCACACCCCAGTGATCCGCCCCTTCCAGTTTGGCCCCGCCTCCTAACTGCATGTCTGCCTGTGCGCCCAAGTCCAACCACCTTCCCAAGACTCCACCTCTGAACACATGGGACTATGGGGGACATTTTAGATCTAAATCATAAAACCTTATTAGGTACTGTCAGGCCAGATGGAAGTAGAGGGTTGTTTTGCAATGTCCCAGGAAATTTATTATTCTAAACAATCAAGAACTGAATATTTAAAATAGAAAAGAGCAGATTGATGATTTCTGTAGAGAATGATCTGCAAAGGATCTGGGAATGAAGGAAAACCTACAGGTCCCTCAACCCTTTCCTAAGAATGACAGTCTCACGGGATTCTCAGAATGGAGGAGCACGCCTTCACCTGCTTCACACGCGGGCCAAAAGCAAACCCTGCCCGGCAGCCCACGTGGGATGGGGCCGGGCCACGTGAAAGGAGCCGGGCACAGATTCCATGAGCTCCCATGCCTTCCTCCAGCAGTTGCTGTTTCTTTCAGCAGCACAAATTAGGCAGCAAATCGCCCAGCACAAAGGGACCCCAGCCTGCGTTTTAGGCTTCTGTGGGAGCCTGTCACAGCAGCCTCCAGCCGTGGGCTGTGACGGTGCCACATGCGTCACTGGGGCCGGAGGCCGGCCCCCAAGTCCTGCGGTCGGAGGCCAGTGAGTGATGTGGGCTGGGGCCGTGGGTGCTCGCTCTGTCGGGACGCTGCTTTGGTCTTGACCACAGCATTGGAGATGATTGCGCGCCGTGGGCCTGAGCATGTTTTGAGTTACTCTGTATTGCATGCACATGTACAACAAATCTGGGAACCCACAAGTGTTTGACCAATTATTTTGCTCCTCGGCGAAGTGTTTATTAAATTTTGAAAAACGAGATGATATAAAGAGGCAAACAACAGAAGCAATCACAAATCCCAAACGGCTTCAAATCTATAAACAATTTTTGAAAAACATTCAAGTAACTTTCCAACTGTGTTGCCAGAGTACAGAAAGCAGATCTCTCTTCTAAGATTCCTGACGTTTTTCAGTGTGTCAGAGTGACCTGAGCATGTCTGTTGGGCTGCTCAGTGAGGCCATGCAGGGTGCTGCCCCACCGTCACCCTGCATGTCTCAGCATTAGGAGCCTGTTCATAGGAGAAATCGCACACAAGTCACATTAAGTCTTACTTAAATTTTTGTTTGTTTGTTTGTTTTGGTCCTGCAAGGGATTGAAGCCAGGCCCCTGTGCGTGCTAGGCAAACACTGTACCACTGATCTGTGCCTCCAGTCCTTTTTCAAAATTTAATTTTGTGACAGGGTCAACTGAGTTAACCCAGGCTAACCTCAAATTTGAGAACCACCTGCCTCAGCTTCCCAAGTAGCTGAAATTACAGGAGTGCACCACGTCCAGCCCACTGTATTTATAAAAAGAAGTATTTCACCTACACCAATGTTTTCCTATCATTAGCAGTGATCCACTAGGAGGCTTTGAAAGCAATTTAATCAGTCACAATCAACATTTTAAAAGCGAACAAAATAGAATCAAATCAACATGAAAATATCAGAGCCTATCACGGGTGGTAAAAGTAGTTCTGATTTAATGAAATTTCAGTTTCCAGGTGCATATATCTCCACTGAAATTGTTTTGCTCCTCTATAATATGTTTATCAAATTTTTAAAAATGAAACAATATAAAGGAGTGAACATTAGAATCAATCACGATTAAAAAATCTGTTTTTCTGAATATGTTAAAGTAACTCCCCACTTAGTGGAAAATAATGATTTTTTTTTATTATGTTATGCAATAAAATTTGTTACTAAGAACTTTGGTCAAATGGATTGACAACTTGTCATTTAAGTTCTGTCCAGTCCCAACATCCTGGGGCCCTAGGCAGTAGGAGTTGTGTGCTCACAAGCCTGTGATGGCGATATTAATGTGTAACTGCTCTAGCGCTCACCATCTTCCCGGCACAGCGTTAATTGCTTCCGGGCATCATCTCATTGAACACCCTCATCGCTATGTGTTAGGAAATCATGATGCTGTTTTACAAGGACTGAGGAAATTAAGCAATCTTGGAGCTGCTCAGAGCATATAGTTGGCAGGAGAGCCAAGATTTGAAACTTATAGGCTGACTCCCAAGTCTTTAATTTTTCTTATGATTTGCTGCCAAACGTGGGAAATTCGGAGCATCGGTTAGCAACTGGGCCCAGGGTGCAGACGGGCACAGGTCCTTTGCCTGGTTATCACGAGATGGCTGATAACCAACTGCCTGCCTTCCCCTTGCTGAGAGGCAGGTGCACTGTGCACTTCACAAGCCTGCCCAGCCCCGTAAGAAAAGAGAATCAATTTATCTCTTCATATTTTCTCTTACTCATCTGTAAATCAAACTGCCCTCCTGGACTCCCAGAATCCCTGTGCCAGAGAAGCCACATGCTGCAAACATGGCTCCACAGGAAAGGGAAACATCAGTTCTTGCCAATTTCATATGTGCCTCTACCCTGTCTAAGGCCTGCAAGTGGAATCCACCTATGTGGGCTGCAGTGGGAAAAAAACTTTAGCCCAACTAGAAAGGGACCATTAAGGCTTTAGCAGAAGCACTTACAAGACTTGCATGTGTTTTCTTTCTCTCCTACTCAATACCACACAAATGCCTGGATACTGAGCAGCCCTAGGTCACAGAGTAAGGAAGAAGACAAACATATCCCTTTTAAAGTCGGTAAGTCTCATTGATGCACATGAAATTTCGCTGTTAGATGAAATGACTTTGTATCTGTAGAAATTACTGGTTAAAAACTGAAGCTTTCCTATGGCTCACATTGAAAGTAATTAATAGCCTAAGTAACCATTAGGTCATTCTTTAATTTAACAAAATTACAATGATATACATACAGTAAGTTCAAGTGGGGGTCGAAGTAAAGATTCATAGTGGAATGTGAATCTTTCATAGAAAGATTCATAAGCACAGGCTGGAGAGGCAAGGTTAGGTAGAGGTCAAAGCACAGGTCACAGCTCAGTGGAGAGGTTCTAGAAAAGCTCTGAGGACAACTCTTGGCCACTTTTACAATTTGGAGAGAGGTTAAAAACTTCCTGGTTCACCACAATCTTTTCATACAGTGTGCTCCATATTTCAAGGTGTTACTCCACATAACACTCACTGCCTCCCTTTGAAGTAGAGATTTCTGAAAAAGAAACTAAGAATGAAGGACAGGAGACCTCTACACAAGGGCACCCAGGTGTGAAGTGACAGGTCTCACACATCCCTGAGAATTCTTCAGGTGATCACAGCTCTCTCCCTAGGCAGAAGGACTCATGGGCCCTTTCTGAGAGATATCAGAAAGCAGGAACCTGCAGTAAGAAAAATAGGACTTTGGTTTTGATGACCACCAATAAAATAAAAGATTGAGGAGGTGTACGCGTGTGTGGTACAAGCACAGATACACCACAACACATGCATGCCACACAGAGGGTCACTGGGAGGGAAGAATGACATCTGTCTTAAGCTTATAATGCAACCAAAAGTTACCCTTGATTAAAGCAATTGAGCTCTGCTCCGATCTCTGATTCTGCCTTGACTTTCAGTCCTGTGCTTCTTTCCCTCATCTCCCCGCCTACTTTTTAGTGGCCTTTGTTCTGTGTTCCTGAGCCATCTGGTTGCAAAGTATGGTAGGAGCACAGTGCAGCAGGCTCATGAAAAAGCAGTACAAAAAATAGTAGGAGTAAAAACAAAAGACATGAAGATCCTGAATTTTTAATTTCTCTTTTCAAATTGAAATATCATTGCTCCTAGTTCAGATGCAAAATTAGAAAGGGTGCACTGGGTCTTCAAATAAGAGATTGGCAGACGTACGAAAAGGAAAGGATGTTTCCAGCCCCCACCCTTCTCTCCTTCCCCAGGTGGGTCAAGGTTGGGCTCAGGCAGCCTAGACAAGCCCTGGGATACTCTCTGGACCAGGAGGGTGCATCGAGAAGGAAGTTAGAAGCCGTGTCAGCACACCTGCTTCAAATGGCCCCCAGGCTGTGGTGGGCAGCCCTTTCCCCCTTGGAATTTTTAACCGGAAGCCAAAGCCTTGAGTATCTCCTCTATATACGTGCATATATATGTTCATGTTTCTGCCATGCAAACACATGCAACCACTACCTCAAATATCATAAATCCTCTCTCTCCCCCTTTCTGTCTGCCTGTTTATCTACAATCTGTCTATTTAAATTCTTTTTAAACAAGAAGGGAATATCTTTATGCCTGTTTGTAGGAATATTCTACATCCATCTGTTATTTACATCATTCGTTTTCCTGAGGTGTCTCCAACAAATCCTGGCTGGATGCACTGTATGTGTTATTAATAAAACAGCTGTAAAAATATTAACTGTACGGCCTAATTGTCAGCCCTGATTAGGAGCCAAGTTTATCCCCGGACGGATGCAGAGACTCAGAGTTTGGGCTTCCATCCAGATCTGACCCTTGCAGCTCACTTTACATTTGATGCTTTGACCATTTAAACTACTCTGGCTTCTTTCTCCCAGGAATCTGCACATCCGGCTTCCTCATCTCCTGGATCCTGCAGGTGGCGCTGCTCCAGCTGCCTAAATGTTCATGGCTGGGTCTCTGTCCTTCCCCCACCTTCGTGAAACTCAGTATCTATATGTTATACAACCACCTTTTGGTGATTTTCAAGGTAAGTAGAAAGATTGTCAGCATTGCCTTGCCCTGCACACTTGTAGGAAATGGCATTTGGAGAGCCTGCATTGGAAACACATCCCTGTTAAAAGCATTGAGTTAGGATACTGAAAACCTGGGATACTGAAACCCTGGATGACTGGGATGACTGGACTGAAAGGTCAATCAAATTGACTTTTCAGCAAAAACTTCTGATAGGAATAATAAATGAAAAGTTAATAGTATATTTTATTTTACATAAAAGAAATGAGGCAGAAGCTAGCATATGAGGCACTTCGGTTACTCCTCCATCCTTGGGATAGTTGAATTCTCCCTGGAGAGCTGATGCCTAAGTAAGACCAAGGTGTTTACTGAGGAACAAGATTGGAAGGAATCACATTGCATACAAAAACTTGATTTTGGTACCCAGGAAGACTTTGGCATCGTCTGTGGCTTGTAGTTCTTGACTGATGAAAAAATGGTGGGAGAAGACCATTTGATAGACTGTTATGATAATTTGCTTAATTGTATATTACATAAATAAATTACCTGCCAATATTTCATGAGGCAAGAGATTAATGACACCATGAATGTATACAGACCCAACAACATTTAATATAGCCATGATTAACTCCTAAAAAATTGAACAAAATTCAATGTCTCACATTCCTCTTCTATTGAAGATTTCCTTTACAATCAAAATATTCTACTTCACTGGAAAACTTTGGAAATTTTATAGCAATGGCCTTTGATTTTGCTTATTTTCCCAGGAATATTCCAAGACAGCTTTCCTGCCAAGTAAGATTTATCTAAGCCTCTCTCTCACCTTACGGATTCCAGGCCACCCCTGAAAATGTTTCCAAAAGTGAGCTTGTGTTGGGTCCATTGTTCCAATTCTCCTGACCATCAGTATTGACAATCTGGTAGGATGCTAATGATTTATTTGACTTTTACATCACTTGTAAAGACAAAGTATAACTTTGCTTTAAAAGAGGTGATGAAAATTGTAGAAAAACAACTAGAAACTTCTAATTTTCATTCCTTAAAAGCAATTGCAGCAGGATAGTAATAAAATCATCAGCCATGCACTGGAGACCTGACAGCAACACAAAGTTCAACCCTCCACTATCTGTGCATTAAAAATACACAATTATTTTATATGCTGTCAATTGTCCAAGCTATCTGCACTATAAAATGCTTTTGTTGAATAATTGGAATAGATTAAAATGACTTTGTGAAGACCAACAGTTTTTAACTTTGAAAGAATTAGTAATTGCTAAATATTTTAATAGAAGCTATTTTATTTTTTCCCTGAGTTTATACATAATGGTACCTGAGTTTAAAAGTGTTTGTGTTCCATTGTTCATATCTTGCAAGTATATGTCAAATTGGATGCCTTTTTGATAAAGCAAAAAAGGTAAACGAAAGTCTTAAATTTTTGTGGGAGTAGCACTCTGCCTTCCCTTCTATGAATATTCCTACAGCTTCTAACAGACAGCTGTGTACTAATGGGGCTCCATATTCATCAACTAGTGACCAGGTTAAGCAAATTCTCTGCTTGCCACAGCAGAGAGGACTAAATTTAATCCTTTCTCGGCTTTTGTGTTTTACTCTCAAAGGATAAATATGCTTTAAGCGATTCATTATTTTTCAAAAATAAACAGATTTGTTGAGTAGCTTCTGTGGTACTTAGCACTATGTTAGGTACTAAGATGGAGTTGTACAAAATGTGAAACATGCTTCTTGCCAGTATAAATTGTATAATTTTGGTAGGCAGGGTGGCACTTGTCTATAATCCCAGCACTCTGGGAGATTGAAGAAGGGAAAGCTTGAATCCATCCTGAGCAACTTAATCATTTAACAAATCCTGTCACAAAATAAAACATTTTTTAAAATATTGAAAATGCAACTTAATGTTAAGGCCCTATATTCACTACCCACTACAGTTAAAAAAAAAACCAGTAAGACAAAACAAAATTTGTGTGTAGAATCAGAATAACACATATGGGAGGCACTGGATAATGTGGTATAGATAGCATTATTTACATCTAGGCAGATAGGGCATCTTATTTTAGGAAAAAAGTGTATGGCATAGTTAAAGGACAAAACCTCATACAGAAGACAATGTGGTGCTGAAGTATGAAGAAAGAAAAAAAAAACAGGAAAGAATATCAGTACTTTAGAATGGTAGACCCAGAATATACCTCACTAAGCTTCTTGTCATCAAGCCCTAAAGCTAAATAACTTTTTTTTTAAACAGATGGAGGCTGGCTAGTGAGCTCAAAGACAGGCTTTTCTTATAATCAATGTTGACGATGTGAAAAAAGTCTGTGTTTAAGTATGTGGTATACAATAATAACTTTCAGAATAGGTTTAAGGCCAGAACAAACCTTGTGTTGTCTTTGTGTCCACTAAAACCTTGGCATTTCAAGAAGGTGAGACCTTCACGTTTTGTGATGGTTTCTGGAAATTGATAGTATAAAATGGTCCTAAAGGTGTTTGATTAACAAAGAGAAGGCCACTGAGGGAAGGAGTTTAAGTTACGTTGCTCTGGAAATTTAAAGTGACAGAATTTTATTTTATGTTATTTTATTTTTATTTTTATTTATTTATTTATTTTAGTACCGGAGATCAAACTCACAACCTCACGCTTGCTAGGCTGGCATTTGTGCCACTGAGCCATATCCCCAGCCCTAAAGTGACAGAATTTTAAAATGACAAATTCAGAAAATATTTACTCTGTAAAACAAAATGCTGACTTTCCATTACTTTTGCCTGGCAAAAGTGAGATGATTAATTTCAGAGGAGATAGAATTTTGTTTAGGAAAATATCCCAATGGGCCCCTTCTCATATAAATAGTATCTCTGCTGTCTTAGGGGATAAGACAAAGAAAACAGACAGCTAGATTGCCTTGCAAAAAAATTAACTGGAATTTGGAAGTTGGTCACTGGTACTTTACTGGTGGTTGGAGAGAGCTGAGCAACTTGTCAAGATGCTGGCAAGGAGCCTGGGAAGAAAAGGTGGCCAACCAAAAGTCCAGGTGGAACCAATGACCAAGGGACTGTTAAATAATAGTGGTAATTAGTATTCACTTGTCAATTGTTACATTTTCTGTGCTCTGCCAAAACCACCCTTTTCCTACCTTGAAAGAGATGTGTTAGGATGCTGGGAAAGAATAGAGCAGCATTTGACTTGGGCCAATGCAGGAAAGAAAGACACTCTGGGCTATGGTTGCTGAGAGAGCTAATTCAGAGGCATGCTGCATAGAGGTTGACCCAGGACATAAACTTCCATTGGGGAACACCTAGAAGTCTCACAGAGATAGAGATAGAGATAGAGACAGAGACAGAGACAGAGACAGAGACAGACAGGTGGATGGGGATGGAATGGGGATGGGGTGGGGACAGGGATGGGAATGGAGATGGAGGTGGAGGTAGGGAGAAAGGGAGAGAGAGAGAGAGGGCAAATTGTTTAGTTTTTAAAAAAAATATAGTAAATAACACATTGCCATTAATTCCCCCTCAAAATATTCCCCTTCACTTTAAATATATTTATACCATCACACTTGCCACTTTCTGAAGCAATTCCAGAAATGTCTAAATATCTTTAGTTCCACTGTCCTGGCTGTCTCTAAGTCCTGAGTCAATTAAAAACTTGCATCTTTTTTGTCATTTTGACTTTGGGACAGAGCCAGAAATTACATGGCACCAGATCCAGTGAGGAAGGTGGATGAGGGCACACCATAATATTTTTATTTGGCACAAATTGCCATAAATGTTTCGAATCAATTGAGGACATCAAGACAGCCATAAAAACACATGAAAGAGGACTTTTAGAACCATTTCTGAAAGTGGAAAGAAAGATGGAATAAGTATGATCAAAGTGAGGGGGAGAATTTTGAGAGGGATTAATGGACATGTGTCTTTTATTGTAATAAATTTCTTTATTTTTAAATTTAAACACCCACCATATTATTTGATTGTGCTTTTAATGTGAAATAGTACACTGTAGAGATATAATTTCTTCCCTTTAGACTTTAATATTGAGAATTACTGCATGCATGCAACACACTAAAGAATAAAAACCACCTGAGTACTACCATGAGGAGTACACCACACATGGAGATAGAATGTAAAAGAGAGAGATTTAAGTGTGTCTGGAAAGGTTAAGAAAAGGTCCCAGGAGATGGTTAGCTTTCTATGGGCCTTGGTTAATGATATGAATTGGTAAGAATTAAAAAAGGGAGAGTAGCATTGATAGTGATTCTTCATATTTACATATATTCTTCATATTTAGAGCTTATAATTCATCATGCAATTTCATTATATTGTCTGATTTATAATCACAACTACTTTTTGAAGAGAATATTATTATTCCCATCTCTCAGATGTGGAACCTGAGGCCCACAGTTTAACCGTCAAGTTCAAAAATATTAAATTAGACCATATGGGTGATTCAATAATCAGAGTAGTTATTTTCATTTCATCTCAGGTTGAAAAACTTTCTTTAATTTGGTTATCATTTTAACAGTTTGTGATAAGTCCCAAATTAAAAGAACAGAATATATAATAAAATTTAAACCCATAGAGGATATAAATTAGGAAAGATCACTTATGAAATTGTTCATCTGGATAGTCAATTCCTCATTTTATATGATATGATTCTCCAAAGTGTTATGGATGTGTCATTTTTCTTGAGTTCATTGTAAAGATACACAGTGGGCTTGAGAGAGTATGGGGGACTTGCTAAGTGCCAGGTCTTGCATTCCAGCTCAATTTATTACTATCCTCATGCTGTGGATTGCACCACTGAAATGAGAACTATAGACTATCACAAAGATGCTTCACATCTCCCCTGCCCACCTTTTCGCCTCTTATGAAAGTACTGTAACAACTCACACTTCTACCTAAGTGTTCAATAAAGAAGCATTATACCAAGTCACAAAAAACAGTTCCTAACCCTATGTTACTTATAACACGATGAGTTATCAAAAAAAAAAGAGTTATTAAGAAAAGTATTTCTTTTTCTTACTGCCGCCCTGCATAGAAGAAGCCAGAATTATCTTTCCAAATGTCCTCCATCCTTACCCTCATTCCTGCAGGGTCTGTCTCATGACAATCTTCATCTCCTCACTCCCCTGTCCTTAGGCCCTTGAGAAATAGTGAAAAAGGTGAGGAGACACAGAACTTAGGATTTTGACATAAAGAGGTAGAAACAACTGGACCCACAGGGAAAGCAAGGAATTCCTAAAATAGCCACACAGAGGAGCAATAGTCTTTCCAACGATGGGGCTTGTGGTGGGCCATGCTCCAGGGAGGAACTACTGCGACAGAGAACTGGACACTGTGCACTATGTTGACTTTGAAAGTAGTAAAGAGTTTCCTAGTGGGTGTGGTCACAGTCAGTTGTGCTGACTACTGAGAAGGGCCCTCTGCAGCTTCTCGTGGCCATTGCTTGAGTGACTCTAGAATACCAGCACATAATACCAATGGCAGATGACTAAGGAGACAATGATGATCATAGAATATTGGTGATACAGTGTTACGGTTTGTATCCAGATGCCCTCCAAAAGCCTTGTGCAGTAATAGGTTTTTTTTTTTTGGCAGCTGAATCTAGAGCATATGATTGCTTTGTAATGCATGCTGGGATTAAGGGTGGGCGACTGCTGGATCAACTCACAGATTAGATTAGCACTGCTATTATCCCCATAGACTGGATACAATATAAGGGCCAGAAAGAGGCTTGTCTTTCTCACAACTATTGTTTTTGCTGTCTTTCACCACGATGAACTGTTGCCCCTCTGCCATGTGCCACCAGCCTTGGATGATGAACTGAAACCTCCAAAAATTGTGAGCTTAATAAACCTTTCCCCCTTTATCTTTGGGTGTCAGGTATTTTGTCTCAGCAATGAGAAAAGTAACTAAGACAGAATTTGATATCAGAGAAGTGGGGCCATTGCTATTACATTACCCGGTCTTGTGGCTTAGGAGCCTTTGGAACTGGCTTGTTGGAAGGGAAAGAGGTAGAAACGGTTTGGAGTTGCTGGCTGAAAAAGTAGAGATGGAACATTTTAGGCTGTACTGTATGGGAGATTCTGGTCAGAGCTCAGGAGACCAGAAGATTGACAAAAATCTTTCTGGTAAAGACTAGGATCATTAGTTTTTTGCTGGGAAGAAGGACTGCAATGGTTGTTTGACTCCAGATGATGTGTGTTATACCTTGGCAGAGTGTTTGTCTGTGTTTTATTTGTGTTCAGAGACTTTGCCTGAGACTGAGATTAAGGGTGGCAGATAAACTTATCTGGCAGAAGAAATTTCAAAGCAGTCTAATATTTGGGCAGTGGTATAGCTACTGTTGAGGGTTTTAGCCAGATTTATGTTGAGCATCAAGAGCAAAGAGCATAGCAGAATGATTTAAAACATTTGAGTTTATCTAGAGTGGAAGCACCAGTAGAGCAGTGGATTGAGAAGATAGAACAGAGGCGCTCTTGACTGCTGAGAAGAAATAGAAGAATAGAAAGTATGACCTGGGGGCATCACAACAAACAGCAGGACTCTACCCTTTGCAGCCTCAAAATTGCAAAAGTGAAAGACTTTGCATTGAGTAGAAAGTCTCAGAGCACCATGTTCAAGAATGGTGTCAGCCTAGAGAATTTGTTCCTCAGAATTGGATTTAGAGGTTTCAATTATCCGAGCACTTGATCCCTATAGCTAAGAGAGAGGAAAGCCTGGCTACTTCTCCTGCTGTAAGCAGACCTTGGCATCATCTACATGGCACTGGTTTTAGGTGCATTCAGGATGTAAGAGTTGTGGTTTCAAGAAGACTTCTACCCAGATTTAAGTAGAAGGCCTGGGAGGCCGGGCAGTGTGCCCCTGAGAGGGCAGTGTGTGAACTTGTAACTGTGAAACTGAAAGTGCAGTGGAGACCCCAGAAGTTTGGAGAAATCAGGAATGTGGACCATCTGAGGAAAACTGCAAAGAGGAAGCAGAGCCAGACCAAGAGAGAGGCCATAGTAGCTACAACCACTGGAAGTGCTATAGGGGTGAAGCCCCTCAAGCCCTTTGAAGTTCACATCTTGCTACAGATTGCCTTGGATGGTGCACATGAAGCTACAAGATTTAATGTCTGCCATGCTGGATTTTGGATTTGCTTTGGTCCCATCCTTTCATATCCCCATTAGTAAATTTTGGAATAGAAATGTCTATCTTGAGCCATTGACTGTTGGCAGTGTTTAACTTTCTTTTCATTTGTACAGGGGCTCACAGCTAAGAGCTTGCCTTAAGTCTCAGAGGAGACTTGGGACTTGGACTTTTCAACATCAACAAACTTTCAGGAATTCGGCAACTCTCGAAGATGGACTAAATATCTTTTCTGTAAAGTAATGTAGATGAATCTTTGCAGGGCTGATGGAGAATGTTACAGTTTGTGCCTAGATGTCCCCACAAATCCCCATGTACTTTTAGATGGGACTTTATCAGGGGTGGCTAAATCTAGAGTTTCTGATTGATTCATGGTTCAGTGTTAGGATTAAGGGTGCTGTGATTAAGGGTGGGTGATTTCTGGATCAGTCCACTGATTGGATTGGCACTGTGCTAATCCCAGAAAACTATGTAAAATAAAAGGGGAAGAAAGAGACTTGTTTCCTCTTTCTCTCTTTTTGCTTTTGCTATCTTCCATGACCATACTGGTTTCCACTCTGCTATGTGCCACTCTGCCTTTAGAACTAGCAGATTATGGACTGAAACCTCTAAAAACTGTGAGCTAAATAAACCTTTCCCCTTTTAACTTTACATGTTGGGTATTTTGTCTCAGCAATAAAAAAAGTAACTAAGACACTAAGGAAGGGAACTTTCTTCAACTTTTCTCATAGCACATACACAAAATCAACATTTAAAAAAAAAAACTAATGAGATTTCCACTAGTCAGACATGGGAGTGCTTAGAGCACATTTAATTTCATAGTGATTAGAAGCTACACATGTGCTTCTCCTTTTTTTGTGTGTGTGGTGAGTAAGGAATTGAACATATTTACATGCAGCTGATCCCTGTTATTCACAGATTCGCAATCGTGAATCTTTCTACTCATTAGAAGTTATTTCTAACCTAAAATCAATACTGGGATCCTGTTTCTAGTCACTTATGAACATGGGAAAAAGTAGTAAAAAAAACTTGAGTTCCTAAAATGCACATTTCCAGCTGAGATCAAATAAGGTGACATTCTTCCTTCTTGTTTTAGCTTTTATACTGCAAACAATCTCTTTCATATTATTGTTTAGTGCCATATTTTTCACATTATCAAATTTGTATGGATAATCTTGCTGTTTAAAATGATCTGTGAGTGGCTGAGGTGCAGGTCAATGATAGTTAAACAATTGCCTACCATGTGCAAAGCCACCAGGTTCAATCCCCAGAATGAATAAATAAATAAATGATACCTAAATGTAGTCCTGAAGTGCTGTCTAGTGTCCTCACAGGCAAAAAGTTTGTTTTGTGGAGAAAATACACATTAAATAAGCATCCTTCAGGCATGAGTTATAGTACTGAACCATATACTGTTGACCTTGAGTTCAGTGTTAACCAATTAGTGATATATGTTAAATACAGTGCCTTTAAACAGAAACAGTCATAATATAAGGCTATATACAGTGTTGATTGATTGTCAAAAAGTTGTGATCAGAGGCTTGTAGAAACCTGTTTCTGTATTTCCCTTAAGAGCAATGTCTCAGTATTTCCTCATTTGCTATTTGCAATTGCTTTATGGAACATAGCTATCATGAATAACCAGGCTCTATTAATAAAATTTTTTTTTGCTCAGTCGATCACATGAGAAGAGTTACACTAAGAATCAAATTTAAAATAGGCAGTAAGATCTACAGTTTCCACCAGATCCTACTGTACTTCAACCAACAATACCACATGGAGTGGAATTCAATACAGGTTCTCACTCACCAAGTGTCATGGGCCTCAGCCAAAGGAGGGTTATTTCTAGAAGTAAAGGAGACATGATAAGGCAATCTCATGTAAAAGGAAGCCCCTAACAAGGACCCAGAGGACAGCTTTAAGCACACTGACAGTGCAGCTCTGGTGTATTTGGGGTCACTGCTTCCTGTTATAAACAGTGCTCTAGTTTTCCTGGGGGTTTCCTGAGCATCTGAGCTCAGATGAGACTTGGCATGCAGCATCCCAGCTTGGAAGTTTGTTTAAACAGGCAGTTGACCCTTTCCAAATGTAGGCAATGCTAGTTAACAAACAAACAAAAAAGCACACAACCTGTGCCTATGAGAAGGTTGGGTTTGCACCTGTATAAATGAAAACTGACAAGTTTACAAATGAATGTGGCAAATGATAAGTGATAATTGACTTATAAGGGAAGAGCTAATAGAAGTTCATACATTTGCTATTAGACCATCTTTAAGTTTGTGCCTTGGTTACTTTTCTCTGGTTGTGGGGACAAAATACCCAACACCCAAAATTAAGGAAGGAAAGGTTTGTATAGCTCACAGTTTGTGGAGGCTTCAGTGCATACTCACCTGGCTCCAAAGCAGGGAGCATGGCTCAGGGGCAACACATCAAGGTGTCAGAAGACGAAAAAGTAGCAGGAACAAAATGGGGGAGAAGCAAGCCTCTTTTCCTTCCTTATACTGTAAGCAGGCTACCACCCCCTTGGGTGGGTGTAGCACTCCCACCATCTCCCATACTTGTCTCTTGCACAGGATGAGGATGTTTACAAAGTAAGAACCCTGGCCCCCTGCTAAATTGCTTCATTAAACTTCTAAACTTCTCAAGTTGACACACTGTATCAACCATTACAGTCCTGGGGCACTTTAATCCATACTTAGTGTTTTTTCAGTTATGTAACTATATTGTCAAAGGAGCAGTTGCAGTTCTCAGGTAAACTTTCTAGTATTTAGGTAGAGTTCTTCAATATTTCTCTGATAGCAAAATAAAACTGAAGGGTGATAAAGACATCTAGAAGGTAAGTTCCAAGAGGATGAGAATTTGGGATTGCGTGTCTCAGTGCTTTTTCTCGGAGCCTAGACCAGTGCTTGCCATAGAGAAGGCATTCTGTAAATCCTTGTTGAATTGGTTTCATTTAACACATTCATATGCTATGATGATCTGAGCGGTGGTAATGTTCCTGGATACAGGGCATCCTGTATCTGTGTCCTGTTTCCTATACTTGTGATCTTTCCCTCTCAGCCCAGTGCCCTCTTCTCCATCCTGTCTGCTGGGCAGCCAGTGGTTTCAGCGCAGAAGAAACCAATGGGAAGAGGCAGAAGCTCTCCTACTGGGCAGTAGGGCACTAAGTTCCCTCCAGCCCCATTACTTGGGCCTTCATCCCCAGTGGTCCTAGTCTTGACCTGGGGAAGATTCTGCAATCAAAGCAACACTTTTGCCATGTTGAAGACTTATTATTTATTTATAGGAAGTTAGAAGTCCTCTTGCATAAGATATTTTGCTGTTTTAAAAATAACAAAGATGTCTTCGAGGTAGTGAAGTTGATTTTGTGGCTCTTATGATATTTTTTAGATTAAGAAGTCCTTCCCTTTTGTGTCTTACCATCTATCCAGAACTCAATGTCTGTCTAGGATTTCTGGAGGGGCATATGGCTGTCTGTTGGAAACTGGAGTACTTGATCTTCCCTACGATCCCCTGCCCCCACCTTTGTGTTTCAAGTACTCCTTGTGACTGTTTTCCTAAGCCTAAGTTTTTTTGTCATTTTTTTTAGGGTGAAGTCCCTTATGCCATAATGTTTTACTATCAATCGGCAAAATTTTACTGCTTGCACTTGTTACCCTTTTGTTATATGCTGAATTCTTAAAAAGTGCTACAGACAGAATTTGGTCTCTCACAAATGCATATGTTTAAGCCTTAATAAAGAATGTAACTATATTTGGAGATAGGACCTTTAGAAATTAGTTGAGAGTTATATAGCTGTATAAGAGTAGGACCCTTACTCTAGTAAGACTGATGTCTCATAAGAAGGGAAGGACACCAGAGTGTGTTCTCCACCACTTTGCTGATCCATGAATACAGAAGATAAATAAGCTATTTACAAGCTAGGAAGACAACTCTCATTAGGCACCAGACTAATCAGTACCTTGATCTTGGACTTCCCATCCTCCAGAAATACAAGAAAAGATTTCTGTTGTTTAAAATATCTTATCTGTGAATTGTCATGTTAGTTCAATCAAGAGATTCCTTGTTTTCTCCTTTCTGTGTGTTTCAGAAGTTTACACAGTGATTGCAGCATTAAAACTCATAATCTGTATGTCATAAAAACATAAAAGCACATCTCATCTACCATGAGGTCTTGTTTGTTTCTCTTCTATCGTAGAACCACCATCTATATACAAAGCTCAGTTTAGAAAAGGTCTTACAAATGCTCAAAAGAAGACTTCTTAGCTATCACATAGGACTTGCCATTCAATTCCTCTCTTGCCTCCCTCTAGCAATGGCCACAGTACATCCTCCAAAGCCCTCAGCCGACGTGCCTTGTCTCCCTTTGTTTCTTACAGATCCTATTGCTGTGGATGTGAGAGTTCAGAGTGATACCCTATTCACTAAATCATTTCTACTCCTCCTTCCACTTTCCTAATCATCCTCCACTTCATGGAACCAAGCTTCTATTCATCAGTCTATCATCCATTAGATTCATTTTTCTTTCAGGAGCTGCCTGTTAGATGTCTGGAAGTTACAAAAGGATCATAGTACATTTTCATAACTTCAGTCCTCCATTTCTTAGACAGATGGAAAGACAGACAGTCAGACAGACCAACTACTATGATGTTTTCTGATAATGAAAGATTACCCAATTATTAAGGAAAATTTATAGCCATCTCCTTTACATTTGAACCTTTCTTTCATTTTTTCTTTTTCTTTGTTTCTTTTCTTTCTTGCCTCCCTTTTTCTTTTCTTGTTTTCTTACTTTCTTTGCATCCTTCCTTCCTTCTTTCTTTGCCTTCTCCCTCCTCCTCTTTTCTTCTTCTTTCTTTTCCTCTTCTTCTCCTTCCGCTTTCTTCTCCTCTTTCTTTTTCTTCTCTTCCCCCTTCTCCTTTCCCTTCCTCCTCCTCCTTTCCTCTTTCTTCTTCTGCTTCTGCTCCTTCTCCTCCTCCTCCTTCTCCTTCTATTTCTCCTTCTCCTTCTTCCTCGCCCCCCTCCCCACCCTTTCCTGGAGCTTGAAAACAGGACCTTTGCTGGGTTTCACCACTCCCCTTTTGAGACTGATTTTCACTAAATCTCTAGGTTTTCCAGGATTGGCTCAAACTTTTGTACTATATGTTATTTTGTCATCAGTAGAAATCACTGCTATTTTCATGTCACATTTCAGCTGCTATAGATATATCTAGATGGTATTTAAGCTTAACAGTATTTCAAAATTACTGCAGCTATCAGGCCTGCCTCTAGATCTTATGATTGAATATGTTAATACATTATTATTTAATTAAATATAATTGGATTTAGTTATCAGCATATACATATTTTATATCTTTAAAATATTGTTATCAAAAGGAGTCCAATTGAATTCAACAGTTGTGCTGCCAAATGCATTTGGATAACAAAAGCATAAAGAATTAGCAAGGCTTGGTTAGATTTGGGTTTGATTCTTGTACAGGGTGTTGCATAGGTAGTATTGTGCCATAGTATGTATGCATGTATGTGTGTATGTATGTACTTATTTGCATGATATTAGTAATCATTAATGATCATTGGCAATTTCTTTTTAATATATATTAGTTACCATTCTTCTTCAAATAAAAACTCCCCTAAATCAGTTGTTTAGTTCCTTTGAGATGAAATTCATGTAGGAAAACCAAATATACGCTTGATTCTTCCCCTGTATTTTTCAGTTTTGAAAGTGAGGTGAATTTTGAGAATCCCCCATAGATGACCAATGAATTTTTGTTCTCTTCTATTTTGTTTTCAAAGTCCTTATAAACACACGATTTAAACTTAGTTTTATGGTGCTTAAATTATTTCAGGTTTGGTCAGTGGAATCTTAAAATTAACTGTTAGCTTGATAGTTGACCTTGATAGAGCCCTTGCTTTCTAGCATTTTTTTTCTTTAAAGTCCAGGTTCATCTGTTTATGTTGCACCACAGATAAGTGCACCATTTAGGTTAATATGATACTTAGAAACCACAGTCTTTGTTAAGAGTACTCACTGTATTGTGTTGATTTTTCGTCTAGTATTTTTTACTGTACAGATCCAGAAGATAAATTTTTAGAGCAAATAAATCATGAATTCATCTTTATAACCTCATATAAAAGTTAAGGGCTATGAGGTATTCCTTAACTTCATCAGTTTTAAATCCATACCTTCTTTTCAACTGATGAAAGATCAATTGTTAAAAACCTTGATGTAGTTAACAGCATAATTTATTCTGTGATACCTACTTGTTATAGTCACAGAATAATTTTGTCAATATTAATATCAGATACAATTATATAAAGCAGTTTAACAATCTTTTGTAGTTCCTTGGTTCTTTAAGAGTATCACCCTAGGGTTGCAGTAAGCATTCTAGAGTTTTAACATCATTTGAAGTAGTCCCTTTTTTGTATTGTTAGGCTACCAACTCAAAATCTAGTTGGTTTCATTCCCTTTTTGCTGCAGATTTTTGATAATTGAGTTTAAAAACATTTTATTCTATACTTACGTAAAATATTTATAAATTTCCTTTCTAATTAAAGGAGCAAGATATAATCAGAGTACTCAAGCCTGTGTCCAAGTCTCCTCTGCCTTGATTGCTTATGTGCCTTAAAATAAGTATTTAAAAATGTTTAAATGTTTATTCTCCTATTACTTTTCTTCGGTTACTCAAATATGTGTATACATGAGCATTTCCCCTTTTTTGATGAATGATTACATAACATAAATATACTTCTCCTTTCTTTTACCCTTGAGATTATCCCAAAGCAGTCACTGAGATTCCTCCATCCTTTTCTCATCGGCATGCTACGTTATTTTGTGGTTTTACCAATTGTTTACTTAAGCTCGTCTCTACTGGTGGATATTTGGGTTGTTTCTTGGCTTTTGCTATCATAATTGCACTGTCATAAATATAGTACACATCTGGATGACCTTTCTCTTTTCAAGTTTGCTTGTAAATCCTTAAGATGGAGTCTGAGAAGTAAGTAAGAGTTAGCTAGAGATTGCCCAGTTCCCGCTCACATATGTGGTAGCATTTTTCTCCCCCTCAGCAGTGCATCGGAGTGCATGGTCTCCTACAGCGTTGCCAACTGAGTATGTTTCCCAACTTGTGGATTTTTGCCAGTCTTATGTGTGAGAAATGGTATCTCAGGCTATCTTATTAGGAACAAGGCTGAATATATATATATATATATATATATATATATATATATATATATGTAGTTAAGAGTCACTTGCTTTTCTTTTTAAAGAAACAATCTGTTCGTTCCCCTGTCCCATTTATCTACCAAGTCACAATCTTTTTCTTCTCTATTTTTAGAAGCTCTTTATATATTAGACATGTTAACCCTTTGTGATAAAAGTTACAATTTTTCTGATTTGTCATTTTTTTCTTATTTGCTCAGAATAGTTTTTTCTTTGAAAACATTTTTAAATGTCACCAAAATTAATTTTCTCCTTAATGTGTCTGGATGTTGATAAGTAGATGTGATGCTTTTCTTCATCCCTGCTACTGGTGGAAACTACCCATGTCAAATATGTATGGTTTCATTTATTTCACATTTCTATCTTCAAGCCTTTTGGAATTTGTCCTGGCTTACAATGTGAGAAATGGATCCAATTTTATCTTTTTCCATATGGCTATCTACTTATTCGAACACCACTTATTTAAAAGTCCATCTTTATTCCACGAATTTGAAATGTCACCTTTATTTGTATTAAATTTTCGTATGCAATTGAGTATATTTCTGCAGTTTCTATTCAGCTGTCCTCCCCATTCTATATTAATTATAAAAGTTCCATATTGTGTTTCAGGATATGGTAGAGGTAGCAACCCCCTCCTATCCTTATTGCTCTTCTTTTGCAAGGATTTCCTGACCATTCTAGATAATTTTTCTTCTAAATGTTTTTTTTATTTTAAAGAGGATAAAGCCAAAGAAAATAAAATAGAATAAAATCAATCAAAATAAACCAGTATAAGTGATACAGGACTTCAAGACCTTGTGAAATCAACAATAGTTACCATAATGCCTTTTGTTGTCTTCAGAATAGCTGCAGATACCTTCAGACACAGCAAAAATCAAACAGAACAGAATAGAATAGAAACAATAAAACAAAACAATGAATGCAATAAAGGACTTCAATATAAGACTACAGTAAATCCCAAATGGCTACCATAATATGTCTTGCTATCTTTCAATAGCTGCTCATGCCATCAGATTTAACATAATCAAACAAAACAAAAGAATAAAACCCAACTCAACAAAACAATGAAAATGATATGGTTTCCCTGCTGGGGTTTCCCTGGTGGGGTCTGGTTCTCTCCCTCTCTAGTCTGTGAATGGCGCTGACTCAGGGAGAGAGGCTTGGGTGTGGCTGTCTTCACTCTGGCAGCAGCCCGCACATGGTGCTGGTTTCCAGGCAAGGATCACCTCCCAGTGAGGGTGAGGCCTGGTTCTCTCCCTCCACAGTCTGCAAATGGTGCTGACTGCAGGAGAGAGGCCTGGGTGTGGCTGTCCCCACTCCTGTGGCTGCACATAGCATTGGTTTCCTCTTCTAAATATTTTTAAATGACATTAAACTTATAAATTAACTAAAAGAGAACTGATTCCTATCTATCCAAGAAACTAAATGATTTTACATTTCTTCAAGTCTTCCTTCACATCATTCAGGAGTGCTTTTTAGTATTCGTATGGGTTTTGTGAGCTTTTTTTTTACATTTTTTTCTTTTCTTTTTGCTTAGGTCTGTTACCATTATTTATATCTTAAATATATCTTTTAACTACTTCTAGTTTATAAATATATATATATATATATATGTATGATATTTGTTTATGTTTTTTTTTCTATCTACTACTTTACCAAATTCTTCTACCACCTGTAATACTTCTTCCATTTTAGGTGTTACAGATATACATGTGTATTTTCTGCTATTCATTGTGCTTTTTTCTCTTCTATTTGCCATGTATGGAAGAGATCCTATTTGATTTTTACTCTGTATTTTTTAATGAGCATTGCACAACATCTTTAAGGCACAATGTTAATGGCCGAATATAATTTATTACAGGAATATCTTTGAGTTAAATAACCATTTTCAATTTGAAGTATGTTTTCCTCTTTTTTATTTCTGTCAATAATGTTACAGTGGACATGGTTCATTTATGTATATTTGTCTACATCTGATAGAGGGATGACAATTCAGTAGGCAAACAATATCTTATTATGCAACAAGTTTGCAAAGCAATCTGAGTTTAAGGTGGAGGGATGGGCACACCCAGGAAACAAATTTATTAGAGAAGGAAAAGGACAAGCACCTTCTTACTTACATAGCTATGGTGGCAATATTCTTTCTGTGAGGTGTGGGTAGTTTTCTGACTTATAGTAACTATAGTAAGTATTGACAAATCTTTGTGGCTGGCATTAGACATTGGTTCTTCCAAGACATGAATGCAAAGTCCTTTTGGCTTTGATAGTGGTGGTGGGGCATCTATACTTCCTTGCTCTGAAAGATCTGGTTCAATCTCAGTCTCTCACCTCCTGTCAGTCCCTACACCAGAGCCTGACTCATTGGCTGACTTTTTGAAAATCTCAACCCTAATAATCTCTGTCCATTTGACCACTAGAAATTTGCACATGATTAGCAATGAAGGTTGGTGAAAAGGCAGGCTGTTTCCAGGCCACCCAAGTTTGTGCCTCTCTTGCAGTTCTCTCCCATGATCAGAAAGGTACAAGAGCAGATCGGGAAATGTGCCTGCTCTGGAAGCAGAGGTGTAGCCAGGGCAGTGAAGATCAGTCTGCCTACCATTAGCTCCTTCAGTTTCAACTAGAGATAATCTGTGAAGCTCCTTTGGTGTTGAAGTTGAGCAGAATTAGAAGGGAGAGGACACCTCCAACATGGTCTTTGGGGAAAGAAGCAGCAACCTCTCAGGAATTATACTGCCACACTGCCAGGCCACTCCCAGTTACAATGGCCAGTTGCCTCCACCCCCTCCTCAGTCTCTGCTTATGTAATAGTGATTTGGTGTTGGGGTCTTGTGAGTCTTTCACATATGGGGCACTTAGCTATCTGTTGTTTTTGGCCGTGAGTCTGGTAGTGACCTCAGAGCAGCAACAGAAGCCCCACTCCACATCCTGGTACACTTATTCTCATTTGTATCTCTGCTTCATAGTGAAATTGGACATTTTTCATGTTTATTTATAGGCACATTTCTTCTTTTATAAATTGCTTGCTTTTGTGCTTTATTCTTCAGGTGTCTCTTCTTCACCTAGTGAAGCTTTCTTCTAGGAAAATAGGCAGCTCCAAGGCTGCTAGACTGCAAAACTTTATAGCCCCACTGATTTTACATTTGACACAATTGCTTTCCAATAGTAGTTGCTGCTTTTAGGATGTCAGTATTAATATTCAAGATAGAATGAGCTAAGAAACAGGATACACAGATCTCCTACTTGATATTCAGCATCTGGTTTATAAATTTATGCTAAATATGCACCAACAGTGATATACATATTTACATGTATGCATGAATACCTATTATATAAAGATATGACATGATGCTCAGAATCAACTTCTGCTCCCCATTTAATTTTTCTATAGCCTCTGAGTCATTCATTCACCCTAATAATAACAACCTTAATCAGTGAATCAATTCATAACCCTACCAGGTGGTAAAAGCCTTCTCCAAGTGATCTCTTGGGGATCCCATTTGGCTATCTTCTGGAAAATAGAAGATTGAAAACATGTGTGTTCCCACAATACTGCATTCTGAGCATGTTTCGTCTTCTAGTCCTGCCTCAGTGTAAGTTATGTAAGACTATGGAACTCAACAAAGAGAGGTTCATGCCTTGACTGGGATTATTGTTATTGTTTTTGAGGACAACCCTAAAATTGGAAGAACAATTCAAATACAAGCAGTTTGACCATACTGTTAAGCTCATACAAAATTCACTTCTGACTTTTCTGCAAAGGATATGTGGATAAGAATTCTAGGTATTTTGTGAGTCTATTAACTCTTTGGGGATAGAAATAAAATGAGTTTAATTTAGTACCCTAGAGTATTAAGCCATCAGAATCTAACCTGAGAGGTGCACCTGAGGTGTAGGGAAGTCCAGGAGAAACTTTCAGAACTCAGTGTGCAGGACAAGTGTGTATGTGTGTGTGGCATTTTAATGTCACTATGGGGATTTCTAAAGTAACAATTTTACTCTCCTTTTATTATTAAGTTATTTTGTTGCAGTACCAAAAGGTAAAACAAACATCCAAAGGAACAATAGCTTTAAAGAGATTTTGCTGTTTCTGCAGTCCAAATCCTATGTTTCAGTGAAAGTACTCTGAGTGGAAAGGACAATATTGGCAGATAATTTAATACAATTGAAGGAATGAGATTCTTCAAGGTTTCCTCTGAGACTGGAAAAATAACAGCTGATCTATGTCATAATGCAGTGTCACATTTGAGAATTTACCAATCCTGATACTAAGTCCTCTGAGGCAACAACTTTCCCACACCTGCTCTCTTTTTAACTCTACACAGCCTCACCCACCCCCATTGACAGAATGAGAAAAATTAGACTGATCAGAGAAATGACCGTAATCTTTATGAGTTTAAACGCTTTAAGTGTAGTATCCTGGTCCCTGGGGCCTCAGCAAGCCTGCAGTCTGCACTGGAAGCAAGATGAGCAGTTAGAATTGGGAAGAGAAGTTAGAAGCCTTGGGAATGATATTGGGGGGAGTTTTCCTGTCTTCTGCTTGAATTCTTTCTTTCTGGTCCCTTGAGGATCTCCGCTGGAGTGGAAGAATTATCCTAAGAAATGTCCGGAGACTCTGAGAGCCAAATGGCAAGAAGACTGAGGGGAAGCAAATGTTTTGGGGTCTACCCTAATGTAATAACAAGAAATTCCTTGGAGAGTAGAATCTCAGAAAGGAGGAAAAAATGAAGACAAGTAAGTAAGAAAACCAACTTTGGAAAGCATACCTACATTAATGCAAGATAGTTATTAATGTGAAAAACAAAAGCAGGTATCCACTTGGCTTGGTTCTCTGTCTCCCCCAACTCTAAAGGAGAAGTTTCAGTAGTTTTATGCTGTCATCATTATTGTAATTGTTGCTGTTGTAGTACAGTACTCAAGATTTACGAATAGAATCAATTGCCAAGATAGAGAGGGACAGATACTGTATATCGTATATACATCTGTGAAGGTATGAGAGTGGAGCTAGTCTAAAAAGAATTTTGTGAAACAGTAGGACTACATACAATCTTTCACTGTGCAGTCTTTCACTCATGTCAAGTCAACAAACTCACGCAGTAAATAGTTTTGGACCTACGCATCCCCGATTGTAGGATAGAAAACCTAAGAGCTGTAGATGAAAAGCGACTTGTTTACAGGATTGATAAGCAGAAGAGCCAGACTGGAAACCCAGTGGCTGACTCCAGTGTTCATGTTCTTATCCAAGTACTTTATCCTGCTCCTCCAAGCCAAATGTGGCAAGGAGAGAAGGTGAATTCCATTCCTGCCTTCTGCTAAACTTCGGAAGAGAAGCACAAAGGGGAAGGAAGATTAGGCTAATGAAGGTAAATGTGCTCTGACTTCCAGCAACAGAAAGGAGCAGCCAACCTCCCAGAGGTTGGAGCCCCAGCCTAGTGAAACACCCCAAATTTCAGATGAGAAAAAGCAAGCACAGGACTGGATCCTTGGGAAGCTCTCAGAGGCACTGAGGACTAACCCAGATTTCTCCTACACCAAACCAAAACCTCTGGGCCCCTCTCGTGTACCTTGTTTGTATGACTAGCACGGCAGTCCCTTTTTTTTTCTTTTGCAGGTTAAAAAAGTCAATTCTGGAAAAAGATAGAATTGTGCATTTGGATTCTCCATTGCAGCCATGAGATCGAGCAGTGAGTAGTTTGGAACTCTCCCCCTGAGAGTCAATAATGGAAGCACATTTAAAATCTCGTGGGCAAATCTTTGGCACCTACAAAGAGAAGCAGAGCATTTAAAGATCCCAGACTCTACCATACAGTAAAAAGCTCACACAGCTCCTGTTCTTATCTTCGACAAGCTCCCAGTTATTTTATTCGGATCATTCCATTATACTAGGTCTTTTAAAAGTTTCAAAGCTTAGTCTATCAGTGACCTGAAAAATGAAATCAAGGTCAGAGAAGGCTTATCCAGGGAACTGAAACAGGAAAGGATATGATTTATCTTCACCAGAGACGAGGAAGTAAGAAGGAAATGGGCTTCCAAAGAGAATTCCCATATGGATGGGCGTGAGGGCGCCGGGTGCTTGTGTGTGTGCTTACAGGTGGACAGAGGCAGCTGCTGCTGAGGAAGGACTAGTTCCCCTGCCTGTAACTGAGCTTCCTCCAGGCTGGAGCCTTTGCTCACCGGGCATGTTTTGTTCACTCTCAGAGCTCCACTAATCATGCAAAGTCTTTTGTACCTCAGAGACCCCACTCTTCTTCCCTCAAGGCCAGAACCTGGGAAGCCCCACATCATAGTAAGTACAAAGTTACTGATCTCCAAGGATGAGTTAATGTGGAGGGGGGAAATTACAGCATTTGGGAAGTCTCTGGAAACCACACACTCAACTGCCTGGGGATGGAGCATCAGGGAAATAGAAATGCAGGAAGAGAAGGAATACAACAGAGAATTAAACATGCTAAATGTCCTTACATTTTATAAGGTGCCAACACGAAGCTAGCTATACTTTGCCCACACAGTAAATACAAGATTACTAGGCAATTACATTTAAACACTACAGAACCTACAAAAATAATTGCTATGTTCGGGGCAGTTTTTCAATCCCTTGATAACAGTATAGTTTAATGGATAGAAACAACTATATCATTTATTCCTCTTACATAAAATGCTGCCAACCATGTAAGTACATGATCAATAATAGAGGTTTACAGTGGGTATGCAGTTGTCCCCAGAGCTGCGGCTTCACGTAAAGTAATAAGAAGTAAAATGAGGAGCAAAAAAATATGATAGGAAGTGCTTCCACAGAGCAAGGACCCCAAAGGCTTCTCGATGTGTTTATTTTTATGGTGCACAAGGCACAATGTCAAGGCTAAATGCGGCACTTTTAAAGGATGTGTTAATCAGCTGTAAAATATGACTTCTGGATTGCACTTTTTCCATTTAAGGTTTTGGATACAATTGAAATGAGGATGGGAGTGGCAGGGGGAGTTGGGAGTGGCTGGAGAGGGCATACTAGACATGAAACCATTTGTCTTTGACTTCTCAATGTTTTCATTTTCCACATACCTGGGCATTAGAAAATTAAAGACTTGGTTTGGAAGCTGACCTGGACCCTTGGCAAATGTTAATTTTACTGAAAATAATAGTCTCGAAACAGCCATGCTGTACTCTGAACAGTATTTCTGAAATTGATTCAGTAATTGACTACCCTTCTGAGAAAAAAAACAAAAAAGAGTGCAAGACTTCTAATGGGAGGACGGAGGATGGTGTATTTGAAGGAGGTGGCGGAAGCGGTAGTTGAGGACTTGACCTGCTGCTTCCCATCCACTGCAGATCTTCCTCCTTAGAGAGGCACAAAGCCCCTTTCAAGACAGTTAGCTCCTATTTCACCGTCTCCTGCCTAGATAGCCTTTGTTCTCCTTCATCACTGCTAACAGTTTTTGAGGGCATCCTATGCCCCAGGCACTCTGCTAGGCACTTTATTTATATGGCCTCCCTGAATCTTAAGGGTATTCTCATGGAATCATTATTCTAGATGATAACAAAGAGCAAAGTAAAGTTCCATGAGGCTGCATTACATGGCCAATGTTCTGTGTCTTCTGAGTTTATAGCTGTCCTTCTTTATTCCTACTGCTTCTGTGTGTGCATGCATGTGTACATGTGTGTGTGCATGTGTGTGTTCTGTGGATGCAACCCAAAGCCTGTGCATGCAAAGTGCATGTCCTACCACCAGGTGACTCCCCCAACACCTGCTTTTCTTCTTCTCAATCCAATCACTGATTTCATCTTAGGTCAAAGGAGGGTTAGAAGGAATATAAAATACACTGATTTACCTAGGGTTATTTAAGCTCAGCTGTTTCCTATTGCCACTGTAACAGGCTGCTTCTTCCAAGGCTCAAGTGGCCAGCTCAGCTGACCATCAAATGCCAGTTTGCCCTAACTCAGGCTTGCACTAAAGAAAATAAAACATCTGTCTATTTGTCTTATGTTTTGGACTGTTAATGAGATATCAGATGCCTCAGAGCGCTCAATTGACAGGTTGATGTGCTTCTGACCTCTACTTCCTCTTTTCTTGGTACCTAAGGAGAGGTTGTTTGCTTTTGGTATTCCTGTATACCCTCCCTCTAATCCAAAGTGTGTTCATGCTTCAAACCTCACTCAATTCTGCCCTGTTTCATGAAGTTTTCCAGACTTGCTCTTCCCATATTCCCCATATAATTTTCATTGCTACCTCAGTCTCCAGAATTGTACAGCATGTTGTCTGCAAAAACGCTCTGCATTCTGATTTCTTACTCCTCTAGGTTCTAGGAACTCTGCCATGTACTTTTAAAAAATTCTAGAGAAGTCTTAGGATGAGCTTAGTTCGCACATGAACATTAATCAAATTAGGATGAATTGTGCTGGTACTTTCAATATTCTCAATATGTGTGTAATACAAAAAAGTAAGAGGAAGCAAAACAGGAAATTAATTATATTTAAAGGAGACCATTGGAATAGTAAGGAATGAGACTGAGGTTTCATGGAGGAAAGGGAGTCAGAAAGGGTGCATAGGAATACCCTAATATCTGATGCAGAACCAATTTTTCTAGCTCAGTAGTTCTCAGATGTGAGTATATTTCAGAATCACCTGCAAGTCTTCTTGAAATGCCTAAGGTGTTACTGCCCATTCTTCCCAGTCAATGAGATCTTCTGACTCAGTAGATCTGCAAGAGGGTCTGAGAATTTGCCTTTTTAAGAAGTTATCAAATGCTAATCTTGCTGGCATTCAAAGAACAGTTTGAGAACCCAAATGCTTCTGCATCCTGACTGCATGTTAGAACTATCTGGGGTTGTACTCCAGACCAATGAAATCAAAATCTTCGGCAAGTGATCTGTTCTAACAAGGTAGCCCTCTGCTGAATTACCTCTTAAAACTCTGAGATCCTTGAGGCCTCATATCCTTGTTTATTTTCTAGGAATGCACTGGGAAAAATAAAAGGAGTTTAACAACTTGAAAAAAAAAAGAGGACTATGGCAGATCAGGCAAGCGATAAGATTGTTTTTCAGAACTATAGCAGGTAAGGACCCATCTTTGAGATCAAGGCATGAGGTTACTTGAAAGGCAAGGCAACTTTTGAACATGCTTATTTTGACTTCTTAAATAATGCACTGTGCTTCCAACATCTAGGATGATGGTCATCTAGGTCAACTTAGTATATGTTCTACGCATTCTGTACAAATGAAGGGTCATACAACAAAGGTACACAGAATTAATAGAGATAATTGAGCAGAGGTGGACTGCTGTTAGGTTCATGGAAGACTTCAATTAAAAGGCCTTCTCACCTCTAGAATTTCACTAAATCATTATTCAGTGTTGAGTCTGATTTCTTTGGTGTGTTATACCCTCTGGCACGTAAGTGGAAAGAAAGTCAAAGTCATTAATTCTCACATATTTAGTGAACACTGGTAAATACGTGAGTGTCTATTACTGGCAGTAAAAAACATTTACTGACCTCATACCAAGCATACTGTCATGTAGATTCTATCTATGTTAAAGAAATCAATATATTGGTCATCCATACTCAAGTCTTAAATGAAATCAACACCAAACCTTAACTGATGTCAGTTCTCTAACTGAAAGGGTACATATTAACCTTTCTACCAACCAGGCAGAAATATCAATTAAAACCTAAACCAAAACAAACTCTTCTCTATCTGTGTCCTTACCTAATGACTTTCCATCATCACCTGTCTTAACAAATACTACTGAGTCCACAGTTATTGTTAGTAACACATTGCCTTGTTATTGTCCCCAAATCTTTTCCTACTTACACATGCCCAATTTACTAAATCATCTGTATTTCTCTGGCAGCACCTAATACAGTGCGTTGTGTGTGTTCAACAAATGCTTGTTAATGTATTTCAATAAAGTGAACTCCAAGTTTGTTGGGTATCCAGTCATTTTTCCTACATAAGCCATCAAGAAAGATTTGGTCAGAATGCAGCCTTAGCCAGAAAAGAAAGTGCTTGGAGTAGCTTTCTCCAGAAGCTCAATGGAGACAGGTCCCTAAATTCTGAAATGCTCTGTGTATCACTGGGATATGTCCTTCAACTATGACTATTCCTTTTTCCTGACTCCTTCCCACATACATTCCATTCATGGGTGTATTCTTTTCTCTCAAATCACTAGGGCATTATTTTATAAAGACCTGCACTTTTGAAAGTGAACATTTTCTTTGTCTTTCAATAGTAAATAATTTCCACCTAGTTTATAGCCCTGCTTGGATATTTAACTTGAAATTACTTCCATAAAACCTGCAACACTCCTTTTATTGGGTTCTATACTGACTGCTTTTGGCTACATTCACACCCTAAAATTCCAATGGGTGTGAGCCAAAGCTGCATAGTTTGTGGCTAATAATAACAATAATAATGAACATATTTCAAAAGTGCTAATTACAAATTCAATTGGATTATGTTCTCATTATAAAAGCTACAGGTTTTCTGCCAGGTTGGTACTTCACAACAGTATGTTTTCAAACACCTGTTTACCTTTATCATCATTAGATATATTCAAAAAGAGAAACTTTTAAAAGTTGAGATGCATATTAAATCTTATATGTATTTTTAAAATTTGGGATCTTTTTAAAATTTGGAATCTTTTACTGCAAAAATGAAACAAAATGATTAATTATACTTATCTAGATAAAGAGCACGGAAGTTTTTTAATTCCTCAGCGTTTGGAGGAGGAGAAAACAATTATTCTGTCAATTTTCTTGCCTGAAAGAGAATTTACTGCCGATTATGTTTAAACCTCTATTACAGTGTGGTGTGGGAAAGCAAAATTGCAGAGGTGAGTAATGCATACCTCCTGCATATAATCTGTTGAAGATTTACCTGTAGACAAATATCATAAGATGGTAAACAAGCCTTGGAGTAAGAATATAATCATAAGGAAAGGCTCAGTGTTGACTTAAATTATCAAATGAGAAGCATTAGAGTTAGGGTAGGATGATAGTTTTGTTTTTAAAATTCAGTTCTGGTAATGCAGTAGAGTCCACCTTGAATGTAGGGGCAAGAAAACCCATCCATGAGGAAGCAGCCTTTCAGCCCTGTTTGATATGATTAATTCAAGAGGGTTTTACTTGCAAAAAGCAAAGGAGTCATGTATAATAAATGCAAAAAAAAAAAAAAAAAGGAAATAGAAATCACTCTTCTCCACTCCTTAATGAAATACCAATCTAGGCAACAGTCATCAAGGCAACTGAAATTATTATTGAAAATTTGATTGGGACCTTTTTAAGGATGGATTAAGCAGATCATACTGAATCAGCTTCCTCTGGTTGCCCTACACATTACCAAAATCTTGAAAGCTTTAAGCAAGAATTTATTTTCTAATTGTTCTGGGGACCAGGAGTCCAAAATCTGTTTCACTCTGTGAAAATCAAGGTACTAAAATGGCTACACTACCCCTGGATTCTTTAAGGGAGAGTCTTTTACTTTCCTCTTTCACTTTCTGATGACTGCTGGCATCCATTGGTTTGTAGCTGTATCACTCTAATCTCTGCCACCAAAGCCATATTGTCTCTTCCTGTGTGCATGTGCGTAATCTCCCTCTTTTGAGGATACACATTGGGACAACTGGGGCTCAAGCAGATAATGCAGAATAATATCTGATTTCACTGTCCATAATCAAGACATCTGCAAAGAGTTACCACTCCCCTTATTCCATATAAGGTAACATTATCTGGTCCAAGGATGAAGATGTGGTTAACTTTTGGTTTGGGGGACTATTTTTTCAGCCTACAACACCAAATCACGTATTGATTGAAATATGGAAGAAAGTGTGACTAAAATATCCCTGATGTGCCTAATCTGAGATGCCTGGAATATGAGGCAGCACCACCTGTCAAGTATCTCTGTGCCCTCCCCACCAAACTGACTCCTTGTCTAACCAAGTCCCTAGTTTAAACTACTGATTTATGGAGAGTTGGAAAATACATTAAGTGACACCCCAAAAAAGTACAACCAGGAAAATTCAGCAGTTCTTGAAGACAGTGCATTCATATGTCTATTTAATAAATCCACTAAAAAGAAGAAAATACTGTTAAGTCCCCAATTTATGAACATTCGAGTTGCAAACTTTCATAAATAACAAAAGGACCTGATATTATGAACATTCATAGATGCAAACAAATCATGGAAGTAGCTCAGGTGTCTGCTGACATTGTCACAGTCGTGCTGCTGTGTGCTTACTGTACAGTGCAATAGTGTACAGTAGTACAGCGCTCAGTCAGAGCCCCGGAAGTCTGGAAGCAAGAGGAAAAGCAATGGTGATGTGGAGGGGACTGCTAGGAAGAGCAAAGCTTCCTTTGTCAGACTTAACAACAAATCTGGCTTTTGACTGCTCTCTCAGAACAGATCTCGTTCAAAAGTCAGGGACTTCCTGTGGTTATATATCAAAGTAGAAAAAAAAAAGCATATTAACCATACTGTAATATTCACAGAATTTTGTTTAAATTCTGATTGGAAAAAACCAACTATAAAAAAGAGTGCTTAAGACAATCAGGAGAAATTGAACACAAATTGATAATACTTGGGAATTGTTGAGATGTGGAGGTCTGATAATGAAGCAGTTATACTTAGATAAATACAAAAATATATGTGAGTAGAATGATATTATGCCTATAATAAGCTTTAAAATACCCTAGGAACAAATACATAAGAATGAATAAAAATAAAAAATAGTTTAAAATGATGCTAAGGGAATAGATAAAATAAGAACAGCAGATGTCAATTGTTGAAACCAGGTGATAGATGTGTGGGAGTCTATTTGACTAGCCTTTCTATTTTTATACATGTTTGGAAATTTTCACAATAAATAGTTTGTATAGATGACAATGCAGCTTGTCCCTGTCAGGCAATATTTACCCGAGGGTCCCCATGCCTCCCTTCACTCCCTGGAGGAGAGGTCCGTGAAATGGTAACACTCCTTTCAACTCTTAAAAGGCTATTGACTATTGTGGGAATGGCATAGAAACATATAGGAACACAGTGCATGTGGAAGTCATTCCAGAACTTCCAGTCTTTCATTTTGCTCTTGCAGCAGGTATCATCTTGAGCACACACTGACGGGTCTTAATTTTTCAGTAGGCACTTGGAATCTTTTCACAAGTCATGGTCATAACCTTCCAGGCTCCTCCAAGATATTGCCCTCTAAAGTAACTCAAGTTCAAATGGAAAAAGTGGAGTGAATAAAGGCAGAAGGTACAAAACAGGTAAGTGTTGAAACAACCCAGATATTTATCAAAAGATAAATGGATAAGCAAAATATAGTAGATTTGTACCATACATGGTATTATTCAGCCATAACAAGGAGTGGTGCTCCCTATGGGAATCATATATTTTTGGGCTTATAAATTTCATACACATGCAGATGTTAGTAAGTAAATTGCTTTCTATTTTGTTTTATTTAATTTTTTTTCATGAACCATTGTTGCCTGTTAATGTTTAACTATTGTCACATACTTCATTTAGTATAAATGTAGCAGTAGTGTATACTAGGAGTGATAAGTGGATTTTTAAAAATATTTCACGGCATCCTCTAAAAACACTGTGATTTCTTTGTGTTCCTTCATCTGAACAATTTAGGGTATGGTTTCCCACCAACAGAAATGCAAAACTATCTCTTACCATGGTCACAAAGAGTTTCACGCCTTAATTGCCTATTGGAACCCCCTCTTTTCTCAAGCTGGGAGAAGCTAGGCTCACTGAAAGCCAATTCCTACAATTTTCTCCAACTGAAGACCAAGATCTCAGGTTTGGGGCTAAGGATTTTAAAACTGTTTTTCTTGAAGTTACCAAGGAGGGTTTTTTTTTTTTTTCATTTTTGCATTTTATGAGATAAAAAAGACTAGATCAAAGCATGAAATACCTACTTTCTCAGATGATGTAGCTGATTAAGATTCTTAACTCTGCAATTTTTAAGCTCCTTTTAAAAATAAATCCAGAAGCGAATACTGAATAAGAGTCAACTATTTGTTTTCACTTACAGTTTTAAGTCAGGGTACTAGGCAATGTCAGTCACCCATCAGTCAAAGGATTCTGAAGGAAGACAGACAAAAATCCTTACATTCCTGATATAATCTCTTTCCTAAGACATTCATATGGGCTGGCACAAATTTAAGTTCCAAATCACTCAAATCAAAAAAGAGCTGCTCTCAGTCTGTCATCAGGAAGCTAGTTTTCCAAGGTGTATTTTTATCCCGGCATCATCTAAGTTATGACAACTCACCTGGTTGGTTTCTGCCATTTGAGTAGAGAGAGGCATCAAAGTGACAGGACATCACTCTCTGTTCCTCACGAGGTGGAATGGAGAGGAAAAACAAACCTGGGAAAGCAGATTTCAAAGTGTTTGAAGACATCTCCAGACTGAAATGAGGGAGAGTGAGGGGGCATGGTTTACACATTTTCCTTCCAGGGTTGTTTTGAGGTTGATTCATGCCTCTCGTCTATAGGTAGCCAGTTATTTTGTCTGTTTATTTTATTTATTTTACCATTTTGATCTTGACTTGTCTCATTACGTTTCTTATTTTTAATATTTGAAACTCTATTGTGCTGTACTTTTCATCATGGCTTCCAATCCTGGATTTTTATTTTGAACACTATTTTGCTGTAGCTGGACCACATACTACTGGGCTATTTTGTTTTTGTAGACCTGTATCCTTAGAACACATAATTTCTCACATGGGGAAAAAGTGGGTTTTAGTGTCTTCTTAATTCATGTGAAATACATATAAATAAATATTTAGATATAGATATATAAATATAGATCTGCAGACATATATATCATCATCACAGATGTTACAGCTGCTGGGGACATTCTAATCTATATTTTAGCTGTCTGTCTAATCTAACCATCCCCTTAATTTTCCAGATGAAGTGTACTTTTCTTGCCATTGCTGATGTCATTCTACTCAGTTGAGATTTATTATAATTACATGTGGATTTTGGGTTTTTCCATCTTACTTTTTGCTTCCTTACCATATTTTTTTCTGTGATTTTTATTTCTTCTCTGTTAATTTTGATGTGATTAAGTTTCCTTTATTCTCGTGTTTTTTCTATTGCGTTGGAAGACATGCATTATGTTTCTATATTTTAATTATTATTCTTAAACTTGTAACATTACTCCTGGCTTAATAGGGTCTAAAATTAACTGATCTTTCTATTCTACTCTAATATGAATACTATGAATTTCATTTTAATATTTTTCAACTTTAGAAATTCAATTTAATTATTTTCAAAGCATCTATTGACATTTTGGCAAGTGCCTTAGAACATTTTCAGTCTGAACACTCTCTTCTTACCTTTCTTGCTATTTTGTCTGATATTTTAGCTCCACCTAATTTTTACAATCTATCAAATTATTTATCTTGTTATCACTGTTCATATAATCTTGGTTGTTTAACACATATGCATATGTTTTCCAGGTTTTTGTTTTGTTTTGTTTTCAGTGCAGGTGTTTGAATACAGGGTCTTTAACCTGAGCTATGTTCCCAGTCCTTTTTAGTTCTTATTTTGAATTTAGGTTTCACTAACTTATTTAGGCTTGGTTTCAACTTGCAGTTGTCCTGCCTCAGCCTCCCAGAATGCTAGAATTATAGGCATGCACCACCACACTTAGTCTTTGCTCATAATCTTACATTCATTATTTCCCTTTGGAATTACATCTTTACTTCATGAAATAATCCTTCTTTTGTGCTTCCAACATGGGTGCAATATGGATAAGCACTCAGTTTTACCTGTCAATCTCTTTATTTCACTCTTATTTATGAACAATAGTATACTTAGGCATAGAAATCAAGGTTGACAGTATCTTCCCTCAGTCCTTTAAAAATGTTGTTCCATTTTCTTTTGCTTTCTCTCATTGTTACTAAAAAGGTGACAGTATGGGTGCTCTAAATTGTCTTTTCTCTTTTGTTGCACTTAGGTTTTAGGCTTATCTTGATATTTCTATAAGATGTAGTTCTGCTTAAATCTAATCTGGAGGATTTGGGGTTTTGTATCTTTTTATATAATTCCTTTTCCCCTTTTATTCTTTCCTTTAGTCACTCTTACCAGAACTCTCTTCTAATGTGTATTAACTATATTTAAATATTTTACTTATTTTATTTGTAGTACTTTTTGGAAAAATGTTTATTAAACTGTTGAAGTCTCTTTACTATGAATTTCATTTTAATATTTATATTTTTCAATTTTAGAAATTCAATTTAGCTATTTTCAAAACATCTATTTATTTCTCATATGCCTTAGTCTTCTCTGATATGTTCATTTCTTTCTTTACTCATTTTTAATATATTATCTCATAATATCCCTCTACTAATCTATTACTTGAAGTTCTTTGGGTCCTAATCCATTTGCATGTGCCTGATAGTGTCATTTATCATGGTTTATGTTTTTCTATATTTCATAATCCTGGGCCTAGAATTTGTTTTCACCTATCCCCAGGCTCAGGATTTCAAGTTCATTTTTAAAAAATATTTCTAGATTGAACTGAACATTCTTCTACAGTCGTGATTTCCTCCAAAACTCAAACATGTGCAGTCTTATGCTGCATAATATTTAGTCAATGTGCATGGGCTGTGTATGTGATTTCAGTTCCATAAGATTATAATGGAACAAGAATATTTCTGTAATCTAGTATTTTCAATGTACCTTTTTGATATTTAGACAGTCAGGTATTTACCATTGTTTTAGAATTTTTGTAGTATTCAACATAGTAACGTATTATATACATGTATAACTTAGGAGCAACAGGCTACATACTATGTAGCCTAGGCTATACTGTCTGCTTTAAATATAAGTACTTACTATGGAAATTGTATAATGGCATTGTGGCCTAATATTGAATTTCTCATAATGTATTTCCATGTTTAAGGCATGCATAATTTTTTTAGAAACTTGAATAAACACATACATAAACAATATAAATGGTTTGTCTGCTTTTCCCAGGTTTTTGTAGAAAAAAACTTTTTTATGTTATCAATTCCAAATTATTGTCAGAATTATATGTCACATCTCCAGGAACTAAAATAACAAGGACAGTAACACATGAATAGAACTAAATGAAGTGAGTAAGTAGAAAACTAGAATGAAGATATGATTTCTCCTTTTTGGAGTTTTTCGTCTGACTTCATATTTCAGATTTCAACCTACATAGTACCTCCTCAAAAAACAAACTAATTCTTCTATGTCCATGACTCTTCTTCTTTTTTGAAATTCTCCCCTATTTTCCTTCCCAGGTGATTTAGAAGGGTAAGATCAGGATGTGGCCTTCATTTATTTAACATATCCATGTTTATTGAGCCTCAAGGATATAGCTACATATAAAACAAAGATAATGCTTGCATAGAGACTACATTCTAGAGAAAGAAGAAAGAAAATAAATATACAATGTGGTTGATGCACACAGTGTGATAAATACTAACAAGGAAAATGAGTGCTGTGAGGGAGTGTAGAGAACTGTAAGAAAGAATGTGAGTGAGATCAGGTACACTGAGAAGGTTTTCCAGCTCCAAAGGCTGGACCAGAGGAGACCTGAGTGAGACAAGGAAGCAAGTCATGGCTGTGTCTAGGAGACGGGCACAAACCTCTAGTGAGCAGGCATTGTATTTAGGGAATAAGATGAGAGGGGTGGACGACAGGTCACAGAGAGAGCTAAGCAGGATAACAGAGGGCCTTTCAGGCCACTAACAGGACATGAAATAGTATTGTGAGTGAGGGTCAGTGCCTGTTATAGCTTGAAGCTAACCCCCCCCCCCCCACACACACACGAAGGCTTGTGCACTCATGGGTGGAGCTTTTCAATGCTTACTGGATCTAGTGTGTGTGATACTGGGATTAATGGTGTGTGCTACTAAATTAGCTCACTGATTGGAATTAACATAGTTCTGGGTGTTGCTGAATGAATTTATTGAAAACTCAAACCCCATCCTGGATGTGGGTGGCATCACCCAAAAGTATTGTAGCCCGCATAGGATAAAAGATGGAAGGCAGCCTGCTGCTGCCTGCTGCTTGATGCCTTCTGCCTGCCACACTATGGACTGTTGCTCCTCTGTGATGCCCCTCTGCCATGTCACCTGCCTTGGAACAAGCTGACTATGAGCTGAAACCTCTACAAACTGTGAGCTAAATAAGTCTTTTCTCCTTTAACTTTGTGTGTGGGTTATTTTGTCTCAGCAATGAAAAAGTAACTAAGATAATGTTCCTGGGAGGTTTTGTTATTGTTGCTTTTGTTTGCTTTTTAGGTAATGGGGCTTGAACCCAGGACCTTGCATATACTACGCAAGCACATTACCAATTTCAAATGCTCCTGGTTACTTTTCAGAAGAATCCTTTTTGGTTATTCTGCTATAAAAGAGTCAGAAACAGGTGGCAATGAGGAAACTAATGCCATTGTTTAAGCAGAAGGTGGGAAGCTGAAATTGTGGCTGCAGAGGTGGTGAAAAGTTGATTGGATTGTGGATTTACTTTGAGTGTAGAGATGGGTGGATTCACTGACTGTCACATCTACTGTATGTTATTACCAACTCCTGAAGAGAGGTTCTAACATTGCATTTGTTTAATGAATAAGTCAATTAAGGAATGGATGACTTTCACACTCTTCTTCTTGTCTGATGCCCTTTGCATCAATGAAATGAAAATCATCAAACATCCCTAAAGCTATGCATGTTTACTGCTATAGTGAAGCAGATCTATTGCAAATATTATTAACTATATTTCGTAAGCAGTGGATTCAGCATGTAAACCAGGGTTTTATTTTTTCCTGACCCAGTACTTTTATGTTTGACAAATTTTAGTCCTATTTTCCATTGTCTGCTAGAACAGGAATTACTGTATGTCAGCTATATGATTGACTTTCAAATCAGTGATCAATAAATTTACTTCAGCCCTCAGTTTCTCTGAAATCCTTGTTTTATATCTTCACCAAAAATATCATTGGACAAATAAGATTTTCATTTCAGAATCAATACTAGAAGACTTCCTATTTTTTTGTCAATTTGTATCACAACACTGTTCAACAGTACCAACTGATAAAATTCACTGTGCAGTAAAAGATATCAAGTCACTCCCTCCATATCATTTGCCTCTTGAAACAATGTGGTGACTATTCCAGTGTTACCTACCATCACTTTTAACAGATTTCAATGAAATTTAAAAGTGACAGAGACAAATGTCTCAAATGAATCTGTAAATTCATTGATTATTTTATAATCAATCCTACTTTTATTAAATTATCTTTTGAAAATTTAATTAAAATTTTAATTAATTCCATTTATGAACTGCAATAATATCTTCTAGTTATATGATTACACCAAGTGAAGTAGAGTGTTCACAGAAGTACTGGCTACATGTCTAAAATCACCACAGATATATTACCTTTTTTCTGTAAGATACATAACCTAGAAAATTGTTCTCGTGACTAGTACTCTTTATGCATCACATAGTGCATCAGCAGACTCTAAAGCGCTGATATCAGAATGAGAGTACAAGTATATAAATCATGCCAAAAGAAATTGGTGCCAAGTGTGTCAGCTTTCATGGTGGCATCTTCACAGAAGGCAACAAGGTAGTTAAACATGTCTACTGCAAAGGGAACTTCAAAGATCAGGGCATCCTGAATTGGAAGGAACTTGAAAGATGGTCTCTCTCCAGCTCTACACCCATGTTAGATTTTATTTGATTGGGAATCACATTCTCTTTGTAACTTTAATAACACTGTGTCTTAGTTACTTTCCTCATCTCTGAGACAAAATTTCTGACACGCATAGTTAGAGGAAAGGTTTGCTTAGCTCACAGTTTGTAGAGTTTTCAGTCTGTAGTCAGCTGGCTCCAAGGCAGGGTGGCTTCACAGAAAAGAGCAGTTCGTGACTGGTGGAAGACAGCAAAAGCAACAAGGTAGAGAGAGACAAGCCTGTTTTTGGCCCTTATGCTGTATGCAGGGTACCCGCCTTAGGGCAGGTGTAGCACTCACACCCTTAATCCCAGCACTGGACTATGAATCAATCATGAACTCTAGAGTCAGCTGCCTCTGAAAGGCCCACCTCCCCCATAACCCTGTGAAATTTTAGGGGGGGGAGCATCATACACAAACTATAACACACAGTAGGAAGCAATCTCTGGGGTTCTCCAATGGGTGCTTCTGGAGGTTAGTCAGCAGGCTTCTTGCCCTGGGGGATCCCAGAGTCTTCCAGAGTCCCTACAAGTTTCTAAAAGGTTGCCTGTACTTGACATTTGCTTCCCTACAGAAATGAAGTGAGCAAAAAGATTTCAGTTCACTGTAAAAAAGAAAAAAAAAGAGCATTTAAAGTTAGAATTAGGTCCAGGTTTGTGCAGCACTCACTTGAGCAGGGAGAGATACTGAAGAGGGCGCTGAGACCATCTCTAGCATACATTTACAGACCCATTCCTTAGGATGATGGCTCATGAAAGCCAATCTGTCTCTTGAGTGCTTGAGAGATGGAGCAGCCTGGGCCTGTGGACACCTTCTTCCCTGTGGCAAACATTCTCCAACTCTGCTGCTATGGGCACAGATCAGCTCTGTAGTTGGTCCTCACTTTCCATCCCCCATCTGCCATTGCTACAATGATGTTGCCCATAATTTCACAGTGGTTAACTTTATACCAAGAAAAAGATGCCCAAACCAGTCTTTTATGAGTGACAGTAATCACTACACCAGTCTATCATTAATGCCAATTATTGCTAGCATTAATTGCACTGTAATCATAGTGTAATATTTTGAATTTCATGGTACCCCAGAGGGAGATGGCAATGATGCATCTTCTTTACTGAGGAAGCAATGGAATTTCCAAAATGGAGGCTGAAGAGGCTAGCTCAAGATCTTATTGCCAGTTAGCCTGGGAGCCAGAATTGTAAGTCAGGTGTCTGGTTCCTAAACCAGACACTGAATCCCCCAAATTACAGTGTGGCAGGAGGCTGGAGATGACTAGAATGGCACCACAACCACCTGGCCTCACACCTGGCCCAAGTTCTTGGAATTCCAGGACACCCCTCAAAGCCCAGGCTTATGTCAACAAGAGTTTTCTAGAAGAGTTGAGGTTATCTGGGAATCTGGCTGCCAGTGTTCATTCTCTGATCTGCCTGCTCCATCCAGCAACATAGACTGACTTTCTTGCCAACAGCCAGCAGTGCAGGGCAGCCAAGACTAACAAGTGTAGGCACTGTGCAGGGGACAGGGTGCATGAATAGCACTATTCTTTGCTGGCCAACACTGGTCCCATTGTTTCAGGCAATGAATAGAGCTATGTGGAAAAAAAATTCACACACAAAGCAAAAGCAGCAAAATTTGTCTCTTTGTGATGGTTTAAAGACTGGGTGAAAAAGTCGTTCTTCACCTGGTACTGTTTTACATATTCTTTCACAAATAGAAAGCACTTTCTGGCAAGGAAAGAGCCTTTCTCTCAAAATTAATAAGTTACAGGTCACAGTGCAGGTGGGAGATTTGGGAGTCAACCTCGAAGTTTAGCAGTATTCATGATTAGGACACAGGGAGATGGAAATGACGAGGCAGCATTCACATTTAGTGCACTTGAGCTGTGTTTTCACAATCGGCCTGATCTGTTCCAGGCATGTATGTTTTGCTGTGTTTTCCCAGATAACAGAGAGAACGTTAAGAATGGGACATTAACTACCATATGAGGCAGGGCTCTTTCTCAAGGCTAATAATTGCTGAATTTCTTTTTTCTTCCTTAGGGCTGCTCTCAATCAATCTCAGACTCATTCCTGGGATTGCATTGCTTGGCTGCATAGGAGTCTAACTCTGTCTTTGCCCTGTGTGCACCATTTGAAGTTAAAATCTCACAACACCACAGCGTGAATTTAACTTGCATTGGTAGGAAACCTGTTCCTCCCTTAAGGACAAGATCTAACACGTGGTGCTGCCAGAGGCCCAGTGCTTGCATACAGCAGCTGGCCAGTCTCAAGTCATTTGTTAGATCACCTGTGGGGAGACATCCTGTGATACAAATAATCCTACATAGAGCTTGAGTGAATTATTTTTTTATAGCCTGGTATCATACAATCCTGTGAATCCAGTTTCTCCAGATATTCTTGTTTTTATATTTAAATAGAGAAACTTCCAGAGGCAGCCAATACAGTGACAAAGATATATATGGACTTTAGATACAAGGTGATTTAAATCCTGTTTATGAAATTGCTCTGCAGAGTAACTTTTTTGGTTTTGTTTTGCCAGAAAGGCCCCATTATACCTGTTCTCCTGGAGGAGCTATTCATATTATCTTCTTCACTTGAAAGAGTATTGTTTAAATGATAGATAATAAAATCACCCTCTACTCATGGGCACCTTGAGCCAGCAACTTGTTATCCCTTGACCTTGCTATTTTCATTAATTAAATCAGAACAATATGATCTACCTGCTAGGACTAATGTTTATGTTAGAATACATATGGACCTCTCTGCATATTGTAAAAAGCACAGCAGAGACTCTGTAAGATGTGGCCATTATTAATAGGAGACAGTGCCTTAGCCTAATTTCCAAGTATTTGATAAACACAATAAAAACAACATTTTATTACTAAGGTTTTATTTTGGTAAGTAAAAACATGGCAGTTGGAACATCACCAATTTTATACCTCTTTTCATGAAAGAAGGGACATTTTATTTTATTTTATTATTTTAAACAAAAGGAAAATAAGAAATTAAAACGTAACAATTTCACACCAGCCAATAAGACAGTAACAATCATCAGCACATTGCATATTCCCAAAAATTATTTAAGATAAAAAATATAGACAATAATCTATGTATATAAAAAATTAGTTGTGACAGTAACAGAAAAAGAAGGGACATTTTTAAAGTTGAAAGTATAGCAAAGAAAATCTGAGAATGAAAGACATAACATTTAACTGAAAGGGTTTACCATTATTTTTAAAAACACAGTGTTACCTTTAGGAGATCAGAATATGCCATTCCAAAATATTCCACTTTGGCATGAGAATTATTTTGAGATGAAATTGTTACAGGCAACTGAGATAGATAAAAATATTATAGGCAGTCAAACAGGGCTAGGTCCTCGAAGGAGCCAGTGCAAAAGCCCAGATACCTTGCAACTGTGGGGGAGACAAACACCTCCCACTGTGGGCAGGGCCTTAAGACAAAAGATTAAGCAAATACACCCACATCCAAGGGAGTGATATTCTTTTTTTTTGTTTTTTGTTTTTGTTTGCGGCACGGGGGATTGGACTCACAACCTCGTACCTGTCAGGCAGGCGCGTAAGCTGCTGAGCCAAACTCCCGGCCCTGATTTTTTGAGGCAGGGTCGCACTGTGTAGCTCAGGCCGGCCTTGTGCTCACATTGTAACCCAAGCTGGCCTTGAACTCACAACGCTCCTCCTACCTCAGCCTCTGGAGTGCTGGGATTAAAGGCATGCGCCACCATGCCCGACTCAAGGGAGTGATATTCTAAAAAGTTCTTTATCATCCTGAAGAAGCCAGGAGTCAATTTTCCAACCCTCTATGGGAAGAGTCACTGCTCTGTATGCATGTCTACCTGCTATGACTGGCTTCCCCATTTGTCCCCAATTTAAGCAATTTAATCTGAGCAATTAATATTATTGGTAGACCATAGTTCTGTCCCACTTTAAGCCCACCTTGCAAATTCCCATTTTTCCCCTATCTTAGACCTGCCACACTTTGTGGTTTTGCTCTATAAAAGTCCCTAGAAAAGACAGAGTCTTTGGCAACCCATTCAGGACCCCTTCTGTCTGTCTCTCAGACAGAAGCTTTCTTTCTCTCAAATAAATATTCTGCTCTTAACCTCCTTTGGTCCTAAAATTCATTCTTCGATTTTAGCGAACACAAACTTGTACCGGACATATGGTAGATTGGGAGTTTCGTTTCCCTATATCAAAAGTAAATGACAATCAACAGATATAGAAGAATTCTCTGCCCTATTTTATCTACCTAAAAACAGCATGTAAATTTTCCTTTGAGAAAGATACCTCAAATTACCGCTTGAGAAGTTTTCTCTATTACCAGAAAGAAAAGAGTAACTCATCATCAAAGATGAAGATGAGGGTTAACAACAAGGTGAGTTTATAAGGGCAGATCTTATTGAAAGAGCCTTTGTCTTTCATTAGTTCCCCATATAGTTCTTAGTCACTTTCCCGTAAATTATGGTTCTTTGAAGACAAAACCTCTTTCCTGGGTCAAAATGGTTTAAGTACCCAAATTGATTGATAGATTGATTTTATAGGAACTAGCTTTAGTTCAGGAAAGGAAATGGAAAGGGACATTAGCTGGAAAAGGGTAAGGGACTTTAATTAGAGGAGCTGACCAAGACAGGCTGAATCTACAAAGCAGACCAAGATGAGCAGGAAAGGACTCTGGCTTGAACAGCCAGAGGGGGCCTACTCTGATGAATGGGATCATATTATTACAGTTGAGTATGGTAGAAATATTGTAGGTAGTCAGACAGAGCTGGGCCCTCGACAAAGCCAGTGCAGAAGACCATACACCTTGCAACTATAGGGAAGGTGCATGGGGTTTGCTGAGGGCAAGACATCAAGACAAAAAATAAAATGAATACACACACATACTTTCCCTAAGGATAAACAATGATTGATATTATAAATTGGTATGGATCACCTTGGGAAAGCCAAGAAGAGCCACTGACCTAGCCCCTCCAGGAAAGCCCCTGTTACATTTCACGCCAGCTTGCTGTGTGACATGCTTCCTCAATTGATTACCATTTAGTATTGATACAGGGGAATGAAACTCCCAACCTACTATATGCCGGTATGAGTTCTTGTTCTCCAAAATCAAAGAATGAATTTTAGGAACAACAGAGGTTAAGAGCAGAATATATTTATTGAGAGAAAGAAAGCTTCTGTCTGAAGGACCGAAGGGGTCCTGAGCAGGTTGCCAGGGACTCTATCTTTTCTAGGAACTTTTATAGGGTAAAACCTTGGGGTGAGATGGGTTCAAGGTGGGGAAAAAGGGAACTCTCAGGGTGGGCATAAGGTGGGACATAACTATGGCTAACCAATAAGATTTAACTGATCAGGTAAAACTGATTAGATAGGGGACAAATGGGGAAGAGAGTCACATAGAAAGTGGGCATTCTTAGGAGCAGTGACTCTTCCTGTAGGGTGACTCCTGACTTCCTAAGGGTGATAGAGAACTATTTAGAGTATCAGTCCTAAAGATATGGGTGCATTTGTTTGTTCTTTGTCTTGAGGCCTTGCCCACAGCAGGAGGTGTCTGTATCCCCCACAGTTGCACGGTATCTGGGCTTCTGCCGTGGCTCCTTCGAGGACCTAGCCCTGTCTCACTGCCTGTAGTATTTCTAACTCAGCTGCCTGTAGCAGTATTACCTGAGCAGTTATGCTCCTAATCTTATTGGTTGACTACAGTTCTCTCCCACCTCATGTCCACCTTGAGATTTCCCATTTTCCCCCACCATGGACTTCTTCACCTTGTGGTTTTGCTCTATAAAAATCCCTTGAAAAGGTAGTGTCCTCGGCAACCCACTAAGGACTCTACCTGTCTCTCTCAGACAGAAACTTTCTTTCCCAATTAATATATTCTGCTCGTAACCTCCATTGTTTCTAAAACTCATTCCTTGATTTTAGAGAACACAGACTCTTACTGGACATCCAGCAGGTCGACAGTGTCTTTCCCCTATACCAATATTGGCCCTGAGTTTTGTTTCTTTTCTGTGAACACCTAGCATATAAATATTAATAAAAATCATGTCTCCTCTCCTGTGAATTTTTCTTTTGTACTGGGAGTTGAACTCATGACTTTGTACTTGCACTGCCAGCACTGTGCCACTGAGCTATATCCCCAGCCCTTCTCCAGTTTTGTTAAGTTTTATTTGCAGTCCCAGGTACTGATATAGGGGAAGGAAACTCCCAACTTGCTAGATGTCTGGTCAGAGTTTGTGTTCTCTAAAATCAAAGGATTAATTCTAGGAACAATGGAGGTTAAGAGCAGAATATATTTATTGAGAGAAAGAACGCTTCTGTCTGAGAGAAAGACAGGAGTCCTGAGTAGGTTGCCAAAGACCCTTCCCCTTTCTAGGAATTTTATAGAGCAAAACCACAAGGTGAGGTGGACCCAAGGTGGGGAAAAATGGAAAATTGCAAGGTAGGCATGAGGTGAGACAGAACTATAGTCAACCAGTAAGATTGCCAGTATAATTGCTCAGGTAAAATTGATTAAATCGGAATCAAATGGGGAAGCCAGTCGCATAGCAAGCAGGCATGAATAGAGAACAGAGCCTTTTCCTGTAGGGATTGTGTTAGTGGCTCTTTCTGGCTTCCTCAAGGTGACAGAGACCTATTTAGAATATCAATCTCTGATGTTTATCCTGAGGAAGCATGTGAATGCATTTGTTTTATCTTTTGTCTTGAGGTCTGTCCCACAGCAGGAGGTGCCTGTCTCCCCCACAGCTGCAAGGTATCTGTTCTTCTGCACTGGCTCCATGGAGGGCCTATCCTACAATATTTTTAACTAGCTTAGCTGCCAAAACAGTACTAAACTTAAGAGGGTAGTTGAAAACTTTTTCTTCTCCACACTTTATTTCAATTAGCAGCAGGTCAGTGAGTGCTCACAGAGTCCTCCTATCATTTGTTGACAATTTAGAGAAACACTGTCTTGGAATCCTGATACCTAATCACCTCTGTCCCATCTCTTCCTGAACACTATGCTGTACTTTTTCTTGTCATTTCACTCCCATGCTCTTCAATCACTATTTTTATTCTTAGTTTTCTCACTAGCCTTCATAATATTAAGCAGAACATTGCACATTCTTCAAGTGCAGTACTCAGTAGGTTACAGGAAATTTAAAAACACGGAGTTGATTTCCAACTTTATGTCTTCCTAGGTTAAAAATTTTGCTTGCCAGGTCAGTTAAACATGATTGCTACCATATTTCACTTGTGTATTTTTCTTTAAGTTTTGCATACTACTGGAGATTCCTATCACTGTGGAGAAATGTAGATGATTCAATAAAGGAATAGAAATAAGTTTAACGTTATGCCTATGAAGATGTAGCTGCAGGCTTCATGCATGTTATTTTCAGTGGTCTTGGCATCCTGGGGACTTAGGCTGGCTCTCAATCTGTACATAATCAGAAGCAAAAACTTTTCCTTAGTTTTCTGAAACATTTACCTTTGATTAAGAAGTTAGGAAAACCTGATCCAAGTAAATAGCTTTAAGGAAGGAATGGGAAAGCTCTCAGAGAAGCCTCCCCACCTTTGTTCCATTTTTCCTCTGAATGCCGTTTAAACCTACTACGACTTTCCAAGCATTTAACCTAACAATGCTTTTAAAGATTTAATATTACCCTCTTTTCCCTCAAATGATATTTGCATAAGCCATAATTAAGTTTTTGGAGTCTTAGAGAAAAACCTATTGAAAGAAATAAAGCAGTGAGGGAAACATTATAAATTAGAGTAGCTAATCACATAAAAAATGATAATAGCTTCCAAACTGTAAAGCCAAAATTTACTTATATTTTCTGAATATTATGACTACTAATATTTTAAGATCTATTTATAAAAGATATATCATTAATTTCTAATTTGCTTTTATTCAAAATGATCTTTAACAACCAAAATCTTGTAATCCAATATCATAATCAAGCTATTGAACTTTTAAATTGAAGTCAGATTCTTTTTTGAACACCTCATTTTCAAACATCAGGAGATGAAAAAGCCTTTATTTTAAGATGGAAATTTTTAATTGTTTAGGAAAGTAGAAGTTCTTTTGGACCTGAAATACCAATAGGAAATGTCCTTTAACAACGTGAATCTTTTGAAAGGATACAAATTCATCATACTAGTTTAACTCTGTCATTAATTTTCTATTTAATACAAAATAATACATTTCATTGTGTTACCATTTTGTATTTTGCTTTATGAAAGTCCTCAGTAACTTCACAAATTCTTTAAAGGGTGGAAATATGTAATTCAAGCTTGTCCAGGAACAGAACTTAACAGTTTGTATCATATGAAGTTGATAAGCAAATGGCAAGAAGCACTGTACATTGCAGCAACATTTACTTGGTCAATTCTCAGTGACTGGAGAGATTTTTTGTAGGGTTTCCCAACATTCACTGGATGATTATAAGAAGAAAGCATTGGGAGTGGAGCAGTGGGACCAGGACAATGTAAAATATGTAAATAATGTAGGAAAATTGTGGAGCTAAAAGCAGGATGGTTGCCCTTGGAATTGGTCTCATTAAAGTCTTACCTGCACATTTTCTCAGAACTTTGGACAAAAAAATTGCATTAGTAGCTTCTTTTTGAAGGTGACAGTTATTTTCAATGTTTTATACAATTTAGTGATAAAATGACAAGAACCTTAAATTAAACCTTCGCGTACTACCAAACTAAGTTTTGTTTATGGGGTGAGGAAGGGAACAACCCCACAGACAATTCTTTTCTTTCTCTCTTTCTCTTTTTCTTTTTCTTTCTTTTTTATCAACTTAACAAATGTTTGTTTTTAATTTGTTTTTGACAATGGACTTAATAAGCTCTTTTACCTAGTTAAGATTTATGAAAAGTATCTCCCCCCCACACTTATCTCATTTATAGAAATTTGCAATTTGCATAATGGTAAGACAGGGGCATTTCACTCCTGCCTTTCAAGCACTTCCATTCTAATTTCCATGGTAATAGTAAGTGCACTTAACAACAATGGTCCATTGATCCAGCATGTCTCCTACCTGCCCTGGAGCAACTGGGCAATTGTTAACCATAGAAGCCACAAAACAGATAACGGAATGGACCATTAGTGCAAAAGCGGCTGCCTATAATGGTTTCAATAATAATTAATATGCAGGATAGCTAGTCTTGTCACACACCATTTCAGACTAGAATTGCATCTGTCAGTCCAAATCCTGACTCCATTCGGGGCATCCAGCACCGAATCTAGTTAGACAGCTAACTGAATTAAAACAAAAATCTACAGATGCATGATAAATGCACAGGATGCTATGTCACACATGAATGACTCCTGTGCAGGCCAAATGACAGATGTATTTCCGCGACTCCAGGCCAGGCTCCAGCACAAACCACTCTCCATTTATCAATAATTGGGCCTTAATTTCATTTGGCAGTGGTGGAGCAGCATGCTCAGCTTCCTCTCCAATAGACGAACACTAATTAGACTTTTTTGGGGGATGGGCACCAATCTTTTGATTTTATTTCAAATAGTCAACCATAAGCAAAGTTAGAGTTTGTCCTTTGGAAGGGAAGGGTCTGTTTCACCCATAGCTCATTATTAGTGACAAAATGTTGCAGTGGGAACTCTATAAGTATTAATGTTCCATTTCCATAAAGATGAGAACAGGAGATTCCAAGGGGGGAAAAATTGAGAAAAGATTATAATTATGCATTTGCACATTGTTTCTTAAAGTATTTATTAACTCATCTTATTCTTTGCTCAGTTTTGCATTGCATTGTAGGTCAGTGTTTGTGTGCATAAGTGTGCACACGCGTGTTCATTCATGTTTGTGTTTCCATATGTGTGTATTGGGAGAGAGAGAGAGAGATTCACACACACACGGTGAATATGTGATGAATGCTATGCTTGTATTATCTACTCCAAACACTGACACACTTGTGAGCGTGTCTGCCATTTTGTAAGCTGGTTTCCCTAAAGACCGTGTGAGCACTGAAGGGTCGGCAATTGGCTTGGAAAAACTCTGAAGGCTTAAGGAGTCCTGAAGGTAGACTGGCCAAAAAAGCAAATTTTAGAACAATTCTTAAATTTTTAATTTTAAAAAGAAAAAACTGTTAGTATTTTCTCAGATTATCATGTGAATTTTCAGGCCGATTGTAATGTGATTGCTTTTATTTTAGGGGAATTCACTGACCAGTAATATGCCTGATCATTTCCTCTAAGTGTTAGTATACCTTACTACCATCCAAGCAGGAGAAGCTAATAACATGAACAACAAAACAAACTAAGTCTACTATAGATCATGTAAACCAGCCCTGAAAAAAAAAGAAAAAACACCAAAAAACCCCACATAAGTATCTAGATATTGGCCAGTTTCCCCATACATCTACATTATGGGGATTAATATTCCCTCTTAGTGCCTGCGGAGTCCAAACATTCATTTCCCTTTTTAAGCAAGAAGCAAATTGGCATGGCAGTCTGTGCACTGTGATTCTCCCCTGGGCAGACCTTTCTCCTGTTAAAGGAGTTGCGGCTACCATAGTTGCATCTTTAGGCTTAGGCTTCAGCTGTTTTGGTTCCTTTGCGCCTCTTGCCTTTCCTTCCAAATCTACCCCAGGAAGGAGTTTTCTGGTCTTCCTTCACGTTTCACATATAAGCTTAATGTTAGCAGGGAGCCCAGTTGATCCTCCATGAGACTACTATCTCTCACCACTGCACACCCTTCAAAGTCACATTTTTATTCTTAGTTGGCATAGGTGAAGGCAGTGATGTTGTCCTAAGGACTGATTGCTAGGCCCAGATGATCTGTCGAAGTTGGCTGCTGGATCCAACATACAACATAATTGAGGAGGACTAGGAACAAAATCCTTTCCCGTTTCACCCCAGTAACTATGCCAAATTCAACAGAGAGCTCTCCATATGGTCTAACGCAAGTGAAGTAATGTGTATATTATGCCATAATAAATGAAGTCTCATAGGTTTCAATGGCTCATAGTAGCTATCAGGAATTTTTCCTAGCAACTCATGGGAAACTGAGCAGCATGCCATAAATGGAAGAGTCATAAATAATTTTGCAACCCAGCCACCAGGGCTGTGGTGAAATGCTGTGCTTGCATTATCTACTCTAAACACTGACACACTTACGAGCGTGTCTGCCATTTTGTAAGCTGGCTCCCCTGAAGACTGTGTGAGCACCGAAGGGTTGGCAGTTGGCTTGGAAAAGCTCTGAAGGCTTAAGGAGTCCTGAAGACAGAGGTCTGGGTACTGTGCTACTTACAACTCCACTGTAAAAGGATTTGTAAAGACTATTGGCACTTGTACCTCTAAGGACATGCTTAATGAGAAAGATAGAACCAAATACTTGTAGACTATATTACATTATTATTTTAAACAATGATTGACCCTTCTCCATGGGTGCAAAACTTGATCATATGGCTTCTCTGGCCAGTGGAATGTGAGTGTAATTGTCACACGCTAATTCTAGACATGAGCATTAAGAGCCACCATGTGATTTTGTTACCAGGGTCTCAGGTGCTATAGACTCGTTCTAGAGATTCTTTTCAAGTTCTTGTTTTCCTGAACAAAGAATTGGACAAGAGAAAAAAGTAATGAGGTATTTTTTTACATCAATTAAAGATAGGAAAAGAAGTATGTTCTGCAGAGTGAGAGAGGGCCACTATGAAAGAAAGAGCATGGTGGTCATAAAGCTAATGGCAGAGGTCTTTTGGATCTCCTATTCCTCAGGCTGATGTCAGATCTGGGCCATGCTATCAAAAACCCTCTTGCCGCCAGAAGTAATGAAGGTAGCACTTTCTGATTGGTACCAGATGTAGGGATTGGAAACTGTTCTGTGCATGTGTCCCAGATCTCTATGATTGACAGGTCATGTTCATTTACTCACCCAGCTGGCCATGCCCTAATCTCCTGTTTCATTTCTTCTGAGAGACATAAATCCCCATAATTATTCATGGGCTATTGAGGACATGGCAGTCTCTATCTTCATACAGCTACCTCCAGTTGAAAGGGGCTGTAGGTTCTATCTCCAGGGAATTATGTTCTCTCAAACACCTTGGGATGTTGTGGCTAACTGGCCAAGTTGAAAAAACCAACAAAAGATGATAAGAAAGTAGTCAGTGTCTGTATGTGAAGAATTGTTGAACTTCCTGTTCAATGGAAAAAAGTGATGAATTTGTCAGGAGTCTGGATCACTGCCTAAAGCCTTGAATAGATCAACTCTACTGTCAGGTTGAGAATACAGAGCCCAACTATGAGAAGGAACAAGTCAAAATATCTCCTGGCCTATCTTCAAAGGTGAGCTATGACAGATCTCACAATTAGAGATTTCAATACTTCCTGTGGAGGAGAAAGTATGGCAAAGAAGAGTATTAGATAAACTACCCAAAGCCTGACAGCCATAGCTGTAGCAAGATTCCCCATATTATGGGTCTATGTAAAAACAGGAGTTCCCAAAGAGGTGTCCGTTTAAACTGCGGGTCAGGAGTCATTAGTGACTCTACTTATCTGCACTCCAGAGCAGTATTGCTTTTTGAAGAGGAACCTCAGGTCTTCCAGAGGTTTCAGGAGTAATTTTCTTCTTTTGAGTGATCTTTTTCCTGGGGTGTTTTCTGGAAAGGTGAAACCAACTGTCTATCTCTGCCACCTTTACTGAAATGGGTGTGGCAACCAACACTGAAAAGGAGTCCTTTGATTTTGGTTTTAATTGGTCTGCAGAAGACCCTTCTTTTTAAGTTTTAATGAGCACCTAGTCCCCAGAGTGGACACTAGTTGGTCTCCCTGGATCAGAAGCAGGCAAGACTTTGTTCCCAATTGAATAGCCTGTTGTACATGGTCTAGGTTAATAAGGTATTGTAAGGTTCTGTGGTCACCGGATCCATTACTATATCATAAAATAGAAAAGGCCTCCATATAATGTTCCAAATGGACTCAAATTTAGCCAAGTATTGGGAATGTTTTGAGTCCTCATGAGGTTTTTTGGCAATAATTGGAGCTAAGATTCAGAAATCTCTTGGCAATGTTTTGCCAGAGTTCACTTTAGGGTCTGGTTGGTTCTTTGGACCTTTCCAGAGGACTGAGGTCTCCATGCAGAATGGAGATGGTACTTCATTCCTAAAGCCTTTGCCAACCCCTGAATTATTTAAGAGGTAAAGGAAGGCCTATTGTCATTCAGAAAGGACTTGGGTAGTCCAAACAAGAAGACGATTTCTTTGAGCAGCACCTTGACTACCTTCATAGCCTTCTCTGAACAGATAAGGAAGGTCACGATCTAGCCTGTAAATATGTTACTTAGGACCAATATTAGTTTAAATCCTCCACATAGTGGCAAGTAGATAAAGTGTAAATTCCAGTCCTCCCCAACATATGTCCCTCTTCTGCATACAGAGTCTAATGAAAGAGGTGACCTGGGCTTGCCAGGGTTATTGGAAGCACAGAGTTGACAAGCCTTGCAGACTTGTTGGTTGGTCACTGCTAGTCCTAGCCATGTGAAAATTTGAGTAATCATTTGCCATGTAGCATCTCATCCTATATGGAAAGAATCATGAAGGGATTTTATAGCTTTTCACTGGGTCCCTTGAGGAAAGGCCAGTCTGTTTTTGAAATGCTACCTAAGTTTCTTATTAATCCCCCACCTTGTCCTAAGGCCCATTTATCTTCCTGGATGATATAGTCTGGTTTTAATGGTACCTTAAGAACCGGGGATGAGTAGGATCAGTAAAGCCGCCATTTTGGCCTATCGGGCTTTGATTTCCCAGGGACTTCAGACATGTCTCTTTGGCATCCCTTACAATGAATTGACAGTAGCCTGCCTGAGAAGATAGACTGCCTGCAGGAGCTGCAAGATTTCTTGCTTGTGTTTTATAGATGACTGCTTATTAGTTAGCCAAACCCTTCCTTTCCAGATTGATTCATGAGTGTGCAGCGACAGAAAGGCACATTTGGAGTCCATGTAAATATTTAGCTTTTTGCCTTTTCTTAATATCAATGCCCAAGTAAGGACAATGAACTCTGCTTTTTGAGCAGAAGTTCCTGGGGAAGTGCACTGACCTCGTTCTGCTGTGAACTGGTAACTGCATAACCTACATTTTGATATCATTCTTGGACAAATCTACTTCAATCAGTGAATCACACTTCCTCAGGGTCTTGGAGGGGAGGCGACCGATGTTCTGCCAGCTTGCATAGGTCTGGGAGACCACCTGTTTGTAAGTGTGGCTGACTTCTAAGACTATAGGCATCAATGAGGCAAGAATAGTACAAGTCCTTATGGTAACCTCAGGGGTTTCTAAATCCATGGCCCAGTACTTGATAAGCTGTTTTGCTCTCAATCACAAACTTTAGTCTGAAGAATAGCCCTGACCTGATGGGAAGTCAGAACTTATAGTTTTGACTCAAAGTTAGTTTTGCAGCTTCTTCTTTTAGCATAGCAATAGCTGCTATTGCCTTCTAGCAACCACTGTATCTTTTTTTTTTTTTTTTTTGAAAAGTATGCCACTGGGCAGAGTTCTTGTCCCAGGCTTTGGGTTAAGACACACAAAGCAATTCCTCTCTTTTGTAATATGTAGAGGAAGAAAGGTTTCCATAAGTCAGGTATTCCTAATACTGGAATTTGAGTAAGGGAATGGTTTATTTCCTAGAAGGTGTAGTCAGTCACTTTTGTCCATTCTAAGGATTCAGACTCAGAACTTTTGACATTATCACATAAAGGCTTTGCCATTAGTGCAAAATTAGATATCCAGTCCTGTATAAACTAACTATTCCCAAGAAGGAATGGCACTGTTGTTTTGTGGCAAGGGATCCAAGATCACAGATAGCCTGAATGTAGACCCTAAACAACTATTGTTCCCTGGGTGTAAGAATGTATCCCAAGTATTGGACTTTCTGAAGGGATATCTGAGACTTTACCTTTGAAAGAAAGAGCACAGGCTAATGACAAAGGTCTTTTATATTCCCCACTTCTCAGGCCGATGTCAGATCTAGGCCATCTTATCAAGAACCTGCTTGATTTAATGCCAGAAGAATTAAACATAGCACATTCTAATTGATTCAAGGGGTAGTGCTCAGAAACTGTTCTGCACATAGGTCCTGGATCTCTGTGATTGACAGGCTGTGTCCACTTGCTCAGCTGGCTGGCTATCCCTAATTTGCCTTAGTTCTACAATTTGTTCTTTCCCAATAGCATGAGACTACAGTGTTAATATTCCAGATAGGAGCTGCTCCAACAATCTGAATCCTGAAGTGAAGAGAAAAGAAATAATCAACATTAGTAACCAACATAATTCTGTTATCACTGTAGCACATAAAAGCTATGACATGTAGTATTTCTTTTACAGGTGTGATTTCCTTTTGGTGCTTCCAGTATTTTCTTAGCAGTCTTTTTACCTGTTGGTCTTTATTAAGAGAAAATTCAGAGACTTCAAATAGAATATTTCGAGGTCCGTTGACCTACACTAGAGTATATTAATAGAGCATGATGATAGCATATCTTTTTCTATGATCTATATGTGCCCTTCCTCAGTTCTTACATTGAAATCGCAACCTTTAAGGTGCAGGGCCTTGGGGAAATGATTAGGTCATGAAAGTGGGATACAGATATCCTATATGATTAGTGCCCTAATGAAGGAGCTCCAGATCACTGGCTTATCTTTCCACCATGTAAGGATGCAGGACTAAGGCATCATCTATGAATCTCCTATCACATCATAAATGTGTAACTACCTTCCAGCTTCCAGAACTGGGAACAATAACCTGTTTGAAAATTTCCAGTCCAAGTTATTTGGTTATAACATCCCAAATGAACTTAGACTGTCATTCTTATGTCATCCACAGAGGTAATAAACTAGTCATCCAAAATCTCTCCCAAAATTGCAATTCTGGGGATGTTAGACATAGGCAGAGGTTTCTGGGATTTAGGATGAGGCCATGAATATTGCAGACTTGGCTAAAGTTTTGTGATAGATAGAGCCGCCTATTGGGCCTCACTGCAGGGATGCGGTCAAGACATCATCATCTATCTGAACATACTGAGCAGAGAGGTGAAGTTCTGGTTTGAAAGAGAAACTAGAAACCAGAGTCCAGGAGGCTGAGGAAGAGGTCAAAGAAACGGTCTCAGGTTCTATAGCCTAGACCAAGGCATTATGTAATATGTTCATGGATTTGCCCACAGGTGTCAAAAGTTTCTCTGAAAGACACAAGGTAAGTCGAGTTGCTAATCAGCTTAAGTTTACATGTTTATATGGGCAAATATTTCTTCTCCTGTGTACCAGTGATTGAAGTTGTTGTCTCCAGAAAAGATAAGCCTGGAGAGCCTGACCCTAAACCAGTGTATATTCACCGATTCTGCACAGGGCTTCACATTTCTGCCCCAAGTTGTTGCATTCCTCAGAGGAGTGGGTTGGGTATTTCTTGGTCCAGGGTTTATTTTTCATACAGTAAACTAAAGAAAACAAAGACAATATAAATTGAGGTTTTTCTTAAGTTCATTTTAATTGATTTTGTATGTCTGTGAGTTAATGTCTTTGTGTCTTTAAATTTACCTTCCTTTTAGGAATCAATGGTAACCATATCTGCTTATTTCTTCAACTTTAATATCTTTATTTTGTAAAAACAAAAGGGGCAAACTCAAGTAAGTTCATTTTTACTTTTTTAAACTTTAGTAGCATGTGAAATCCAAAACCAGAGAGCCATTGATCCACACCTTCCCAGTAATTTAATTGGGCCATTTTCCTGACCACATGACAGCTAACAGAGCTTCTGAAATTTACTTTACACACAAATCCATCTATCCTGGGAAGACATTGGTGATGGAGAAGATGAAGTCTCTTCCTCTCCTTCCTTCCTTCCTTTAAACTGTCATGGTTGGGGAGATTCAGAAGAAAGACTCAAAGACTTTTTATCTGGGCATTCAAGGACTCTGAGAAAGTACAGATTTTCCCATATGGATTTTGCAAATGGTCTTATGGCCCTTCTAATGAGAAGACAAATTCATAGGAGGCACTGAACTCTTCAAAAAGGCAGAAGTCTTTGTTTTGGGGTCCTTTTACTGTTAACAATACAGACCAGTTTCTGAGTGGCTAAAGGCAATCTTCAGTCTTCCTCCTTACGTGTAACTCTGGCCTATCGGTGGGTGGATCTTATTCCCAAGTGCCCAATGACCTGTATTATTTTTGTCAGTTTAAGAAAATCCATTTTAGTTAGGATTCTTTGTCATGAACAGCAGAAAACAAACACTGACTACCTTTAAACGAAAGGAACTTGTTGGAAGGGCAGAATATAAAATTTCTAAAATCAAAAGATTTACAGATAAAATAGGCTTTGGCAAGCTAGGAAGTGACTCCAGAACTCTAAGTGACAACTTTTATAATATGCTACAACTGGGATGAATGAATGAATTTCAATTGTTTTCTAAAAAATATATTGTCATGATGTTCAATATTCAACTTCATATGCTGGTTAGTGTCATTTCCCGATTCTTGGTAAGAAGGGCGATACATTTTGATTAACAGCTTCACCAGGACTATGGGAAACAGTGGAAGGGAAGTCCCCAAAAGGGAGGCTGGGGCCCAGTTGTCAGGAGAAAAGGAGTGGATTGTGAAAAGGCAGAACACTTCAGTCTCTAAAGAGAACTTTCTTTCGTGTATTTCAGACCTAGGCCTCCAACATTCCCCAAGATCAAATTGAGATGGTAGATCCTCTATAAATACACCTGCCATTTTAGCAAGAAGAGCATCTTAATTTAAACATCATTTGATAACTGCTGAAACTCTGCCTAAGAGTAAGACCAGTTCTACATGGCAGGTAGAATTGCCTTTGCTTTGGTCTTAAAGGCATTTGATAAATCAAATTGACCTTAAGGTAAATCTTTGAATTTTAACTTGAAACAAAATTCTGTCTACTAATCTTTTTAACACTTCCAAATCATCACTAAGGCAAGCATTTTAATAAGCCAAATAATTGTAACTGGTACTCATTAGGCTTCTTAATGTTCGAGTTGGAAATATCAAAGGAAAATAATGTGCTTTGTGAAGACTCTCTGATGAAATTTAAATGTTTAGGACAATATCCTGAATGTTACAAGTGTTACCTGAAAGTTAACATAGGTTTTTATTTCATACAACTGAACACTCCACAAATTATCCTCTATATCTTAGATCGACATAGTAAGGAAACCTATTCTAACTAACAGAAAGTTCCTGAAGGAAATATAAATCTGACACTGATAAAGACTGCTCTGTCTCATTTCATTTTGATGATTTAAGAATATTTTTATTTACACCATTTTATATTATGTGCACTGCAACAAAAAAATACTAATCATAATGAGTTTTTAGTGCCATAGGCCTTTATTGTTTCTCCTCTTTGTCCATGTAGCAAATTTAACTTCTAGCATAGAAGGAAAAGAATTTTACCTTCCAAAGGGGAAAGCAGCATGTTAGAATTGAATGCATGGCTTTTACAAAAGGGAGTAGGTACCTTGTTTAAATGTAGTATAATGGAATGTGGTAATAGACTAATTAGTTCTGCATTTTTTAGCAAATTGCTTCATACTTACCATTCCTCACGTAGGTCCTATAATATTTAAACAGAAGTTGATACATAGTTATAACCTTTGCCTTCTGCACCCTTGATAACCGTCTGTACTTTTGATAATCATTCATGTACTGATTATCTTGCCAAGCTGTCAGCTCTTGGAGGCCTTGTGCAAAAGACAAGCATGTTGACAGCCAGCAAGCAAGCATGAAGATAGGTAAGAGGAAGACTACTTTCATCCTCAATAATCAATTGCATTCCTGTTAGTAGTATTCTCAAAGTGTATGTTTGAGTTTAGATTGAGTTTCACAGTTCTCTCAGAAATAAGAGTCACATGGAAAATTTGATACATACTGAATGAATGAAGATTTCCAGAGTGTTCTATCTAAGATTTACAAAGGAATAGGAAAAGAGGGCATTCTGTCTCTGCAAAGTTGAAAGCCTATAGACTTTCTGTACTATTTTCCTATCCCATCCCCATTAGCCATTCCAGTGTTTGAAAAAGTAATATGGTTGCCTGAGATTTGAGAGTCAGTTCAATCTTAGTTCAGTCCCAGCTCTTTTATGACCTGGTCTCATGGGAAGCCCTGGAAAAATGGCCCAAATTCTCTCAGGTTAAATTTTTCTCCTGTTGCATATGAGAATTAAGTGAACTCATATATCAGAAGCTTCTGGTGCACACCAAGCATTCCTTTAGTAGGTTTAAAATTAGTTACTGATGTGTGAGAGTCTGTATGTCCCAGGTTCTTTACATGGGGTTATTCCAGGCACTATCTAAAGAAAGTATTATCACCACTTAGTTTTGGGCTCACTAAATTTAGAGAGGGTGAATAATTTGGAATTTGAGTTCAAATTTTTGGATTCCAAAGTGAGTTAGTGGTTATTGGTTTATTTTGGTGTTTTGAACCAGGCTCTCACTATGTAGTTCAGACTGGCCTTGAACTCACAATAATTTTCCTGCCTTAGCTTCCTGAATGCTGGGATTACAGGCATGTAGCAGCATACCCAGCTCGTTGGCAGTTATTGTTGCTCCTAACGATTTATAGAAAGTCTGTTTGTTCAAGTCCTGTGCATCTGTACAAAAATTGGGAATATCTGCAACAAACATTCAAATTCAATATTCTTTGATCAGAAGAAAGTAAAGAAGTTACACATATTACCAGTCTGCATTCTGACTGAATGACATTTAAAGACTGCATTCAAAAGGGTCCTTCCACAAAGCTAATAGAAGTATGTGGCATTTTTAGTATTTGTGTGTTTATTACCTACAATCATGAAAGTAGATACCACTTAATAGTTAAGTATATGACTAATAATTTGAGATTCCAGAAGTTAATCATGAAAGCAAATTGGAATCCCAGAAAACTGCATCAACTATCAAAATTTCAGAAACATTCTCTTTGTCTTCTTAGTAATAATCACTTTCTTAGTAATAATTACCTTTATAAAATTTTTAGGCCTATCTTCCCTGGTTTATGGGGCTCTGGAGCTATAATCAAGCACTGAAAGTCATCACAAGATTCCGTTCTGACTCCTGGAGCACAGGCACCAATTTGGAAAGTTTAATTCTTGTTCCATAACACTGAAATATGTCATCTTGGATTGGAAGAGGCAAGTGCCATGGGTTGAGTAGTGTCGATGTGAATTCCTTTAGCACTTAAGAGTCTGCCCTCCTAAAAAACCAGAGTATCTGTTATGTGCCAAGCACTTTATTAGCCATTTTCACATGTGTTCTTCCCATTTAATTTTTACTAAAATCCTACAAAACAAGTTTTACTTTCAATAAAGTACAGATACAGATGGGGGCTTAATGAGTAGATATTTCCATACCCATGTGGCTCATTAGTGGCACAGGAAGAGATGAATGCCTTTCCCTCTTCCTTTAGACCTCCCGTCTTTTGGGGGTTTCATTTGATTTTGGGGGTGAAGATGGTATATTTTAGATAAAAATGAATTCCAGTAACTTTTAAAACTTACTTAACTGGAGGGGCAGAGGACAGGATTACCATTTTATATTGTGGTAGACACACCTGGAAAAAACCTATGCCGTTTTACTGAAATCCTTCTATAGTGTTGTTGTGTTTTGAAACACTGAATAACCCAAGTTTTGGGTTATATATTGATGTCATATATTATTCCATTCCAATGGGTTTTGCTAAAGGGAATGTACCAGACCAAAATAAATAAATGAATTAATTTAAGGAGCAGCAAAATCCAGAAGAAAAAACAGAACCTTGAAAACCTTCCCTAGGAATCCTTAGAAACCCATGGATGAGGGAACCTGGCCATCCTTTCATAAAGAACCATGAAGTTAACTTGTAATGTAATTTGGGCAGCAAAGGAAAAATGATCACACAAGACATCTGGGATAGGTGAGTAATACTTAGAAGCATTTATTTCCTAGCAATTTATGAAATCTTGTATTCTTTTTTATTTTACAGAGGCTTGTACTTAAATTTTCTATATGTATTTTTATACCTGAAATAAAAGTCTGTTCTCATTAGAGATTTTATTCTCTTTCTTGTGTCCCTCACATAGTGAGTAGTTCATAACTAGCAAGGTTCAGTAAGTTTTTGAGTGCCTTTTCATATTCTAAACAGATTAATGTAAGAACTAAAAAACCATGTCTTAACTCACTTAAATCCCATCCTGTTTGCTCTTCATTGGTACTTATCAAATCCAGTAGACATTTTCTGAGTCCTGGCATTACTTTGCAGCTAAATTACTTTACCTGTTACCTATAGCAATGGTTGTGAGCAGTTTCTATGGTTCTGAAATAAACCATGGTAAAAACATCATTTACTTTTTCATAATTAGCCCATAATGCACTTAGGCCAATTTTCAGTATTCTCACTGATATTAAGACAAGAGACATTTCACAAGTTTCAGCACTGTGGTATATTTTATTAATGAGTCTCTATTTTTAAAACCTTTCAAAGTGAAATAATAATAATAATAACCAAGCATCCAAATCAAGCTAAGTATGCAAGTCAAGTCTCCCAAATTTCCAGTCCTAGAGCACACTATCACTTATGTAACATATTCAGAAGCTTTCTCATAATAAATACATTAAAGACATAAATTGTAAAATGCTCATTAGAATTGGTGGTGACAACAATATTGCTTAGGATACAAATAGTCTAATCTATTGCCCTATAAACCTTAGTCCTCTATTCTAGTTAGGAAAAAGAAGTGCTCGCTTGCATTCTTATTGGTTCATATTTGCTTATTAATGCTGACAGGATGTTCACCACTTACATAACCATTGGGTAACATGCTTAGCGACATGATATTTGCAAATTCTCCCTTCTTCTCCCTTTTGCTATCCTTCGCTAGTTTGCCAAAGTGATGACTAGCGAAAATCTCTTTTAAGACCTTCTTTCTGTGCCATCAAAGTGTTTAAAGGAAAGTGAACTCAACATCTATTGAGGACCTACAATGTTTCAGGCATTGTGAGCTACGAAGATCGGTTTATTTCATTGTCCTCCTTAAATGAAAGAAAAATGGCAGCAAGCAGCACATGTGATGTTCAGTGACACAGACACTCTCTTTCCTCAGTACTCTCTCCAGGTCTTCAAACAGATACTGGACCTGAGATTCTCTTCAACTTATACTGTTGATGGTAAGTGCAAATGAAAGCCACAACTCACAAACCAAAGGTCTTAGTCCACAGACCACACATGTTATAACAAACTTACCTTCAAGAAGGAGTCTCTGAGAAAGGATTTTGTCTTCAAAATGGCAAAACAGGGTTTTTGTACCCAGACTTGTTCAAAGCTGAAGATCCTTAGACTGAAGTGGGAGGATTTCAACTTGGATCCTGTAGTTGTTAACACAAGTGTATTGTATTTTTAAGAGTGTTTTTGGGAGAAGCTCATAGAGTTCCTTAGATATCAGCAATGAGGTTTAGACAGTTATGAAGAATTCTGTGTAAATTAATCAAACCTACATAGAATAAATCTTTCGTATGAACACATGATTGAATGAACTTAAAATATTTGAAAATGTATCTGGTAGTTTTTCATAGGTCATTATGTCCAGTTTTGAAAATTTAAAATAACTTTTACAATTTTATAAAACTTCTTAAAATTGGTTCACAGTCCTGCTAAAACACCTCTCTGTTGTCTTTAGTGATTTTAGTCCTCCATCATCTTGAGCAGGACTCCACTCAAATAATCATTCGTGTCACGTTTGCCACAGAAGTTGCTTTTTTATAATAATGATTCCCAGGAAACCTACAGATTTCTGGCTTCACATTTGAAGCTGATGTTCATCGGAGGAGAGTGGCTAACAAGACCCTCTCGACCCTACTTATCGCACTGTAAAAAGTCAGCTCCAAATAGTTTTTCAATCTAAATGTAAGAATGAAAACTATACAACTCCAGAAGAGAACACACGGAAATCTTTTTTGATTTTGGATTAGACAGCAATTTCTGTGTTATCTCACTAAAACTATAAGCAACAAAGGGAAAAATTTGAAACATCCAAATCTAAAAGTCTTATACTTCAAAGGACACCATCAAGAAATGGAGAAGACGTAGAATAGGAGAAAATTTTTGAAAATTATAAAATGTATAAGAACTTGTATCCAGAATATATAAATAATTCTGACCATGCAACAGTTAAAAGATAAGCCAATTTTAAAATGGACAAAGATTCTGAGTACAGTGACACACGCCTGTAGTCTCAGCTACTTGGGAGGTTAAGATGGGAGGATCACAAGATTCCAGGAGTCAGGACTAACCCGGATAGTCAAATATTCAAGATCAACCTGGCCAGCATAACACGACCACACCTTATAACAATTTTAACAGATATTCTTAAAAGATATCCAAATGGCCAGTAACCACATGCAGAAGTATTCAACACCATTAGTAATTAAGGAAGTGGAAATGAAAACCGCAATGAGACCCCATTTTACAACTACTAAAATGTCTAAAATGAAAAAGGGAGACAATAGCAAGAATTGATGAGAATGTGAAAAAATAGGAACCCTCTCACACTGCTGTTGGGAATGTAAAATGATGCAGAGCCTTTAGAAGGTAGTCTGGCGGTTCTTAAAAATATCTGACACAGTCAGCATGATCTAGCAATTTGTTTCGAGGTATACTCGAGAATTAAAAGCTATGCCCACATAAAAATGTCACAGAAGCATTATTCATAATAGCCCCAAAGTGGAAATAACTCAAATATTCATCAACTGATGAAAGCATAAACAAAATATGATACATCTGTATAAAGAGATACTATTTTATCAATAAAAGGTAGTGAAATACAAATACATGTTACTACATGAATGGAAACATTATGGTAAGTGAAAGAAGTCACATATTAAACAAGTTAATATACAAAATGCTCAGAACAAGAAAATACATAGAATAAAATGTATATTCATGGTTTCTGTAGACTAACAATAAAGAGGAATAGGGGATGATTGCTATTGGGTGTGGGGTTTATATTAGTCATTTAGGTTGCTGAAACAAATGCCATAAACTAGGTGACTTAAAAAACAAAATTATTTCTCATCACCTTGGAGTCCAAGATCAAAGGGCCAGCCAATGTGGTTCCTGGGAAGGACTTTTTTTCCTGATTTGTACATGACCATCTTTTTACTGTGTGTTCATGTGTCCTGTTCTCAGTGCATAAGTGTGGATAGAGTGAAATCTTTTTGTCTGTTTGTGTTGTTGTTGATTCTTTCAGCACTAGGAATTGAACTGAGACCCTTGCACTGAGCTATGTCACTACATACAGAATTTGCGGGGGACACAAATGTTCAGTTCATAACAGTTTCTTTTTGGGGTACAGAAGATATTTTGAAATTGTGTATTTTGAAATTATGTTGTGCAGTCGTACAACATAATGAGCATACTGAAGCTACCAAGTTGTATACTTTCAATGATGAACTTTATAGTTTGTAGATTATTATCTTAATAAAGCCATCACTAAACCAGTAAGCCAAACAACTTTCTTATGACAAATATTTATTTCTATATTGTATATCACTGAGGGTGGGTCAACAAGTTAACGTGAGTATCAGATTTTTACAACATTCCCTCCCTTTCTAGAAGTATGAAACATTAAGTATTCATGCTGGGTTTTTATTTTTAGTTTTTGGTGTTTAAAAAGCACAAGATACTGAGCAGATTAGCTGTTTGGCTCATTTATTATAATCCCTTTGACACTCATGCTAAAGAACACTTGCTCCAGAGCAAATGGTGAAGGTTCGGTATTTTTAGCTTCTAATGACCTCAGATCTGTTCCGTATGCTTCCCAGATACACACATATGTATGTGTTTACCACGGAGACTGGTCATATACACACACTTTCAAGGAATTACCTCAGAAGGAAACACTTGGGAAGCACTCATCAGCAGGGAGTGGAATCCTTTAATATGCTGCTATTGGGAAAATTGAAGGATCCCACAGAGTTGGACATCCTCTTTGAGCAGTCACAGTACTCCCAACATAGGTGATATACCTGAAACTTGGAAGCATGTTTGCTCCCTTTGAACTTTTCCATAGATCATTAGGTCAAACAGTAGGTTCTTAAGCGGAAATACAAGTGCTTCTGATAATAAAATTCTAGGAATTTACCGTGCATATCTACATTCCTGACTCATATAAATGACCTAAGTGAAGAACTTGACATAGTCCATTACTTACTAGTAATTAATGTTTACAAAGGAGCTCTGACTAACCTGATCATTTCAGCATATACTTAGAATGCCATAGGATTTTGCATGTTGCAGTTTTGCCTTACACTTCTGGAGTTAGGCAGTTTTTCCTAGAAGTACAATACTGGGCATGTGGTTTTGAAGGAGAATATGGAGGTCACCAGGAAGAACAAGCAGAGAATTCTCCAGGAAAAAACTGTATGCATGTAGAAAGCTTGGAGGCAGGAAATGTCTTAAAAGAAGATGAAATACTGCATGGGAGAATACTGTAGATTAGTCAAGAGGGCAAACTAGATTCAGATTAAAAAGTGTTTTGATTTTGTCTAAAGAGTTAGACTTTGCATTGAAGACAGTGGAGTGTCATTCAAGAATGTTTTTAATAGGAGAATGACATAATTAAGGAATATTTTTTCCCTTTTGTTAGGTGTCATTTTAAGATTCACCCAAATGTGGGCTAGCAGGGATTACAATGAGAAAATGAAAAGAGTGGAACAGCAGTGAGAATATTGATAAAAAGGCCAAAAAAGTAAAGTTGAAACAATTGAGTACACTGAAGAAATAGGAGTAGAATGAACCGAGCCACAGAAGTAAAGGTGAGGGTAGAATTAAGTGTGACTCCTAGAGTTTTCTTTTTTATTTTCTAGAGTTTTCTTAGTGAAGAAGTTGAATAAATAAAGAGACTGCATTGGGTAAAAAGTAAGTTCTGTTACTGACATATCGTACACGAGGTGTACAATACATAGTTGGAAACATGATCCTGAACTCCAGAAATATGTTTCCTCAGAAATATGTATTGAAGAACTGTTAGCATATTTAAGATACTGGAGCAAAGGAATAATTGAAGGGAATGTTAAGAATAAGTGAGCCCTAGGAACTATCGATGTGCAAGGGAAGACAAGTGAGAGACTGGTCAGTGAAGGATCCTGAAAAGGATAGTCAGAGAGCTAGGAAAGAAGAGACTTAGGTTCTCAAAGCCAAGAGCATAGACAGCCAGCGCCATGTAGAAAAATGAGGGCATCCTATGCTTTCAGGAGTGGGAAGTGCAGCCAAATAAAGAAGTCAATAAAGATAGGAAGTTAAGGAAACAGCTTTGTTCAGTTTTCTGAAGAGACTTCCAGTTTTCTAAGCTGGAAGGGAGAGTTGGGAGAGGTTGAAGATACTATCCAGGTGAAAAGAAAAGATGCACCATAACACAGCCCTACAAAATGTTACAAATGAGTAGATATACAGTAAGTGTTATATAAACTTCTGTGATAGTTAAGCTTAACAGTCAACTCGATTGGCTTGGAATATGTCTAGTGAAGTAGTAAAGCACACTTCTGGATGTGTCTAGGTGGATCATGGAGCACGACCTTGGGTACCACATTGGTGTCTGTCTCCTTCTTCTCTGGCTTCTGTTCTGCTCTGTTTCCTAGCTGCCATAACTAAGCAGCTTTGCCTCATCTTGTCCTTCTACTGTGATTTTTTTTTTTTTTTCAGCACCGGGGATTGAACTCACAACTTCACGCCTGTCAGACAGGCACTTAGATCACTGAGCCAAACTCCCGGCCCTGGTTTTTTGAGGCAAGGTCGCACTGTGTAGCTCAGGCTGGCCTTGTGCTCGCGTTGTAGGCCAAGCCAGCCTCGAACTCACAACGCTCTGCCTACCTCAGCCTCCCGAGTGCTGTGATTTTAACTAGGCAACCATTGACTGAATCTTCTGAAACCATGAGCCAAATAATCCTCTGGTTTTTAAAATTGTGAATGTCAGGTATTTTGTGGAGCAATAGAAAAGCTGACTAGTAGACTAAGTACAAATTTACGAAGGGCTCTGACTATCAGAGGTTTCAGGAAAGGTACAAAACAGGTAACACTAATGAGAACTGACTACTTTCCATCTTCACTTTGCTTTTCCCTACCAAATAAATGGCTTTGAAATTAGTCATACCTAATCTACCTTGAAGAGATTACCCTCTCCTATTTACATTCATATTTATGTGATAATTGTATCACCTAGATAAAGTATCACTGTAAGAAAAAAATTAAAGTACATAGTCTTGTCGTTTTTATTGCCAGGCCTCCAATTGATGCCTTTTCTGTAAACTGGGCAGATTCATAGCAGGACCACCATCTACCCTACATTCCCCATGAGTGTTTCGATGATGGATGATGTGTCCTAGGAAATGTAGAGATTCTCTCCTGAAGGCTATTTTAAGAATTGTTCTTATAACATGGTTCATCAGGTATTAAACTAGGTAGGATAAATATAAGGAATTTTTCTTGTGTGGAGTTTTTCTCTACTAGCTGTCAGCTTGGTGAAGAACATCATAAATCACCTTGGCAGCTATAGTGGCTGGTCCAGATTTTTTTTCTGCCAAAATGAAGAGTTAGAAATTTATTTGAAATTCACAAAATATTGTCTCATTTCTACTCTTTACAGTAATGGCACTCAGATTTGCTAATGACATATATGCCAGGAATGGGCAAATAAGAAGATCAAGTATGTTGACAAAGATACAGAATCCTTTTTTGAATGTCGATGGGGCTAGGAAAGTTAATGGAATAAGAGGTGCTGATATGATAAAAGAACAGACTAATCATCAAACTGAGCAAGAATAGCCCCCGATAAAGAGTATTGATGTAACACATTATAAATAATTTTCACATATCACAGCTTTTATAATTTTCATATAGAATCTGCACTAGCTATTTTATCCTGGGATAAAAAAATGGAAATAGAGACTACCCGTGTTTCCATAGCCATGAAATTGAACATCTATCATAATCCCATTTCTACTCTTTGGACTACATCATAGCTATTGCCACCTTGATTTGTGTGTTAAAAGGATACTTTTTTAGTATTCTTTCTGCTCTTAACAGAGTGGAAATGTTGTAGGCTTTATTGTATTTAAATACTTACAACATCACATTTACTGAGAACATAAGAAGTACTAAACTCTGTTCTGAGATTTTTATGTTGAATGTATGAGGTGTGTATAGTTATAAAATTCCCATATTGGGAATGATAAATCCAAGACATAAAGAGGTTTGGGAACTTTCCCAAGATCATATATTTAGTAAGTACTGGAAACGATGAATGCCAGGTCCTGCACCAAATGCCTTATATGAATTATTTCTTTTAACTTTTTATCACAATCTTTATTAGTGTCCTATTAATGACAACCTTCTCATTTTTATGGATGCAAAAAGGTGGATTAACATGTAGATATGTTTTTTTGTTTTGTTTTGTTTTTTTGTTTTTTTTTTGGCACTGGGGATTGAACTCACAACCTCAAGCCTGCCAGACAGGTGCTTAAGCCACTGAGCCAAACTCCCGGCTAGGTTTTGTTCACATGTAGCTAGTAATGATACTTTATCAGGCAGCTTTTATTTTATTTTTTTGTACTGGGGATCGAACTCACAATCTTGCACCTGCCAGGCAGGTGCTTACGCCACCGAGCTAAATCCTTGGCCCTGTTTTATTGAGTCAGGGTCTCACTATGCAGTTCAGGCTGACCTTGAACTCACTTTGTAGCACAGGTTGGTCTCGAACTCACAACGATCCTCCCGCCTCAGCCTCCTGAGTGCTGGGATTAAAGCATGGACCACGATGCCCAGCTCAGAAGCTGTTTATCTACTTACCAGATGACTTGTTGAGTGTCTTCGATGAGACAGTCACTTTTAAAATGACAAACATACAAATAGAGTCAGCACTTAAAAATAGATTTTTTTCTTTATGAGAAGAATATTTTTATTATAATAAGACACAAAATTAAATAATAGCACCAAAAACACCTAAGAAGCAGAGTAGCTTGGCAACACTGAAAAATTTAGAAGGTTGATATATTCCAATTGGAAGCTAAGGAAAAGAAAATGGGCCAGGTATAGTGTTACACTCCTGTAATCCCAGAATCTAGGGAGGATGAGGCGAGAGAATCACGTGGTCAAGCCTCACCTGGGCAACTTAGCAAGACCTTGTTTCAAAATTTTTAAAAGGGTGGGGCTCCCCTGGGTTCCACCTCCTGTGCCAGAAATGTCATGTTAGATAAAGTCACTTTATAGAAATGGTGGGATAACTTTATGCTGATAAAAATTACAATTTATATAACAGATGCATGGCCAACAAACCATTATATATCAATGCCTTATCAGGAAGCATAAGCAAAACACAGATGTATCTTCCCTCCTTATCCTGAGCACCATTTATACATAGCTAGAAGAGGGGACTCTGCCTCACTGTGGGAGCTCAGGTCAGAGAACGATGGCAGTGATCTTTGTCATTGGCAAAATTTAGGAAGAACTGCAATGTCCTGTTCATTTTACGAACAGCTGGTTTTCAATGCACAGAATATAGTTCATTTCACATCCATTTTTGTTTAATTTAGGCTTTTTGATATCCCTAAGCTCACTTTAAACAAAAGTACAGAGTCCTATCCCTTTGCCAAATAGACTGCATAGGACCCAGTCTTCAAGAAATGTAAACTACAGGACTGAACATAGATCCGAGAATCACCAGTCACTGGAGAAAAGTAATACAAAGGGAGATGTGCTCAGCCCAATGCAACAGTGAACTTAAAAAGAAAAAACCAAAGTTCTCAAAACAGTCAGTGAAGGCTTTTAATAAAATATACAGCTGACCTTCCATATGCATGAGTTCCACATCCCCAGGTTCAACCAAATGAAGATCAAAAACATTTTCAAAAGGCTTACATTTGTATTGAACATGTACAGACTTTTCTTGTAATTATTCCCATATAATAATTATTGCCATATAATATCTATTTATATAGCATTTACATTGTGTTGAGTATTTTAGGTAATCTAGAGATTATTTAAAATATATACACATAAATTCTATACCAATAGAATTACATAGGGGATTTGAGCACCTGTGAATTTTGGCATTTGCAGGAGTTTCTGGGGGCTAACTCATGATTGCATGTATTATCCTCAAAGGACACAAGAAGGAATTGCATTTATAAAAGTCATCTAGATAACATGGAGTTAGAATCTTTGTTATTGAAATTTAATCAATGAACAAAATGGAACAAGGTGTTTTTGCTGGGGAGAGCTAAAGAAATCAAAATGAAGATTTCTCTACAGATAGTACAAGAGGAAAAACTAAAAAGTTAAAGTAACTAAGAAACATGTACAATATAACCAGAAGTTTTAAGATTTATTGAAGAATAAATGTAGGTATACTAGAAAGAGTGAAAAGGAGCATCATGTAAGTGAATAAAAGGATAATTTTGCAGAACTGAAGAAAGACTTGAGTCTCTACTAAATGTTTAGAAGAATGAATTTTAAAAAAACCAGAATTCTCAAATCTAGTCATAATATAGTGAATTCAGAACAATAAAAAGAAAGTCTAAAAAGTTTCTCCAGGAGAAAAGAAAAACAGATTACACACAAGGCAAGGATTTGATTTTCATCTGCAGTACCAGATGTCAAAAGGAAGTGGGGGAAAATTCTTCCAGAATGGCAGAGTGAGCATATCCAAACATCCACTCCTCTATGAAGACAAGCAGAACATTGGAAACAACTGTCAAAATTCAGAACTCTGGATATTTAGAAATGTTCGCATTGTTGTGGAGCACTCCGGTTGTTGCTGTAAAAAATTACTATAGATTCAGTGGCTTTAAGCAACATAAATTTATCATTTTACAGTTCTGTCAGTTAAAGTCTGACACAGGACTAAAATTAAGAAGCTGACAGAGATGTAGTCTTTTCTGGAAGTTCTAAGGAAAAAATCTACATTTTTGCTCTTTTTACTTCTTGAAGGTACCCATATTTCTTGGCTCATAACCCTTTACTTAATCTTCAGAGTTATCCCCAGTGCATCTCTCCAGCTCTCCTTCCGTCATCACATCTCCCTCTGACAAAAACTAGGAAAAGTTCTCTTTTTGTCCTGTCTCTATCCCCTTCTCCTTAGTAACATCATACTTTTGAAAATGAAGTCTCACAACCACTGCTGCTGTGAAAAAGAAAGATAGTAAATAAACAATGTAACTAATATAATTTTCTGGGTTCAATCCCCAGTATTGGAAAAAACTTCAACATTATCAATAATAAATATAACTAAATTAAATTTCTATTAAAATGCTTAGGAAGATATTCACATCCCATTACTAAGTCAATTCTTTTGAGAAGGATTTTACAAGACATATGAAATTGGAATGAAACACTCAACAGTCAAGTCACACTTTTTCTTTCAAAGCAAAACAATCTCATCAAGAAAGAAGGGATTCTGGGTTTTTGCATGAGGTCCTCTCCCAAATATAGACACCCACGATTGTTCAAAGCAAAGTCTAGAATGTCATTTCTTCTGGACAGTGGACAATATTCTTTGTTTTTGTTTTTTCAGTACTGCGGTGGAAACCAGGGAATGGGTAACTCTCTGCCACTCAGTTATACTCCCAGCCATGACAATACCCTCTAACGTCACCGAGTTCATCCTTGCCTTTCATGCTTTATGCATGTGAAGGCTGCATCTGGGAGTAGATGGTACAGTGGGGAGTAATGGAGGACTGGTACATTAGCATGGACCTTGGAAGACAATGTCCTAACATATACAGGATGGCAGTTTGAGCTCGAGAGAGGTTCAACATAAGATGATGTATTCTGAGACTGTAACATGGTAGACAATTATCATTTGGGGGAGTTGTGACTTTTGAGGAACTCCTTTCCCCTATAATGTGAGTCTCAGACAATCAGTCACAGTACCTTGCCCTCTCCAAGGTTATCACTCTTTGTCAAAGCTGGCTCATCTTGGGGGCCTCCCATGTAAGGCTGTGGTCACTAGTTTGGCCTGGTTCCTGGCTTTTTAGAAACCTGATTGTCCTTACTGATCATTACTTTATTTAAAAATTTGGTGTTTTGTTCACCATGGATTCTTTTCATTTATTTTTGTTGTACTTTTAAAAATATTATTGCATCAAAACTTTGTTTCTCTTGATCACTGAACATTTTAGCGCCTCTTCAATTTGGCATGTGAGGAAATTCTCACCTTGCCATCCTCCTGACCCTTTCTCCAGCCTTTGAGTCCATGAATAAAATTTTGTTTCAAGTAACCAGAATCTTGAACCTGATAAATCTGACTTATTCAAGGAAATAGAGGAATAAAAATCTAATATGATTAACAATGGCAACAAAAATCACTACTGTCTACTTGAAAATCTCAAGAGAACTATAAAAACTAATAATAAGCTCTCTTAGTAAGTAAGGGAGTGGGCTCCAAAATAAAAAAGAATCAATAGCTTTAATATAAGAAATTGCAAATATCATAATTAAATGTAATAAAATTATTTCATATATAAATATGTATATATTAGAAACTTTTCTAGGGCTGGACAGCAACACAGAATGATAATGAGACCCTCAAAATAGTAGTAGGA